>BQNB010042494.1:0-26867 GCA_026074375.1 Tanacetum coccineum
AATAACACACTCACTTAAGATATAATAAATGTCGGGAGTAAAAAGTTCACAAGTTGCAAATATGAGTAGTGTTAGCATCATTACTGATATTTAGCTGTGATTTTATTTTAAGCTTGGTTTGGATAAGTAAAAAGTCAGGAACGATGAATTTATCCTTTTTGGGGCATTCTCGGATCGAAATGCATCTTGTTCTATGATCCCTAACAGTTATGGAAATAACGAAAGTCGAAATAAAAATTAAAAAAAAATGAAAAAAGTTTTAGAAAATGGGAAAAATGAGGTGTTTTATAACTTGTGATTTCTTAATTTTTCCCACAAAAGTCTTTGCTACTTTTCAAAGGTTTAGTTGGGAGAGTTTTGAGGTATTTGGTTATAAAGCATACAATATTGTGCGAGGACACGCAATCGCTTAGTTTGGAGAATTTTGATATGTGTGAAAACACATATTCGTTTTATATCAAAAATGGCCTTTAAAAGACAAAATTGTGCTTAAAATGCTTGAATATTGCTTGTTTTGTCTTTGTGATTGTGTAGGTACGGATATTGCAAAAATCTCAAGAAAATGGTTAAAACCGGACAAACACGGACACGGGAACGGAAGAGCACACAAAAAGCCAGGAGAATGCTATCAAAAGTCAACAATGGTCAACTCAAGTCAACCTTCAATCAAACATGGTCAACCGCAAAAAGATAAAATCAAAAATTCCCAAATCAGTCCCTCAAAGTTAACCAAATTACAAAAATAATCCCTAAACCCTAACGGTGTTAGCTCTTATAATTATAAGAGTTAACACCCGTTACTACCTTATAACAAAACACAAAGTCCAAGCCCAATCCCAAAAACCCGGCCCAAAAACCCTTATAAGCCCGAAGTTATAAACCCGGGTAAAAAGACAAAGAAAGTCAAAAACCCTTTATAAAAGAAAAGGCGTGTGAATTTCGGTTGTTACTATTCACCGTCTTCTTCCTTTTACCTCAAGGTCAAAAACAAGGGTTAAGTGCAAATTAAGGGCATGGAAGGGTAATTCAAGTGAAAAGGAACACCTTGGCAGAGTTATACATCATCCAAGGCTCCAATTGGTCATTTCCCAAAAGGGAATGACATGCGTGGATTGAAGAAAACACACGGGGAATGAGGATTTTACACTAAAACGTATGGAAAAGAAGCACAAAGGCCTCTGACACACGGATTGCCACGTTGGCAATCCGTGTGATCAAAATCTAATCCAACGGTAGATATTGAGCATCAAATGATTGAGGGAATAAAGGGACAGGATCCAAGAAAGGCTAGAAGACCTAGAAGCATCTTTGGCAGGCTATAAATAGCCCTCTCTCACTCATACACGGGATGATATCTTTTTTATCTAGTTTTTTTAGCTTTTGAACTTTAGCTTATGTAATTTTCATAAATTAGCTTATGTAGTTTTTAATTCAGTTTTTAAAAGTTTATTGTAATCTCAGTTTCAACCTATTGTAATCAGTTTCCTAGTTAATGAAATCATAAGTTTTATTTTACTAAACTATCATAAGTTTTTTTACTCTCAAATGTTGTTGCTACTGTTACATAAGCTCCTAATAAGCTCATACAAGCTCTTTGAGTCTCTAAGCTCAAATTGAGCTTAATTCAGTAATCTAATTTACTTAAATCCTTAAAATCAATAAATAACCCTTGCTTAATGGATTTTGGACATTTGGATGATAAGCTAATCATGGAAGAGCTTATGGGACCTCACTAGCTTATCCTTGTGATAAGCTAGAGCTTGTAGACAGCTCATTGAGCCTTGATTGCCTTTGTTTAGCTAAGGCTTTTGTAAGTTCTCTTTTAATTTCAAGTAATTTAGCTCTAATCTTGCATTTGCTTATTTTCAGCTTATTATTTGCTTAATTGTGCTTCTATCTATCTTATTATGCTTATTGTTCATGTTTAACTATCTGTTTTTAGCTTTTATAGTTTAGATCCTAGTTTTTCATATTTTGTCTTAAAAATCATTAAAAAACCAAAAAAATTAGCATAAGTAGTAGATTAGTATTTCTGGCTTAATTGCTTGTTAGTATAAGCTCATTAGGTCTTTTATAAGTTGTTTGTTATCTGATCTTTGAAAATTGTTCACTAGATTTTAAATTTTCAAGTTTAAATAGATTTCAATGATTTTAAAGGAGTGTTTGGCACAACAGTTTTAACCACAGGTTAATACTGTTGTTGGCCATTTGGTCTTTTGTGTTTGCTTTAAAACTCTCATTTAGGTTTGTTTAAGCTAAATTCATAAGCTAGGATTGGGATAATTAGTTTTTTCATAAGTTAGGTTAAAATTAGTAGAAATCTGTCAAGTTATTTGCATAACTTAGCTTAGATCTCTTCTAGCAATAATCATTATCTTTCTTGTCTTTCATTTTGAGTTTTAAACTTGTTAGAATAGTCTCATTAGGCCTGCATTTTGTCTAGTCTAAGTTTTGGTCATAAGTGTGTCAACTGCATCAGATACATAAAAATGCATAAGTACAATTTCTAGCTTCATTTTCAGTAGGTTAAAATAGCATTTAGCTTTTGATTTTCAGATTATAAATAGCTTTTAGGTCATATTTCACAAGTTTACAATTAGTTTTAAAATTCTAGCTTATTTTGTCATCTAAATTTAAGCTGCAAAATTGCTTTTTGTCTTTTTCATTTTCAAAGTAAAACTCAGCATGATTTAAGCCTTAGGACTGTTTTCAAAGAGCTTTTTCATTTTCATTAGCTCTTTGGTTTCATAATTCCATTCAAAAGTAGATTAGAGTAGCTATTTAGTTGTAGAATATGTTTTAATAAGCTATTTCCCCACAAGGATCCAATAGCGTATCTAAAAATAAGCTCAAAGATCCCTGTAGGGACTGTTTGGTTTTAAGTTTTCTATTAATGCTTATTTGAGAATTTCAACTTATGGCTTGTCACTTTGTGCTTATTTTTGTGCATTTTAGCTTATTAGGTTAAGAAGAGTATATAAGCTTAGTTTAAGTTTTTCCCAAGAGCTTATCTAGCTCTTAGTAGTTTAGAAGCTTAAAGTAAAAAGCTTAGCAGTACTAACATTAAGTTAGTATTGTTTGAGCTTATTTGGATATTTCAGGCTTATTAGTTATTCTCTAGTAGATTATTAGGTCAACTTTAGTCTTAGTAGTGCTTTTTGTTCTTAGGATTTAGCTTATTTTAGCTTGTGAAGTTCCAAAAATCCTTTAAAAAGCCAAAAAAGTAGCTAAGTACTTTCTGTCATATTATAAGCTGTTTAACAGCTTATTTAGGGCTTTTCACAAAAAGTTTCTTTTATTAAAAATGCTTATTTTTAGGTGCTTAATAACCTTGCTTTTATAAGTTTTTGAAAATAAAAAAAAGGAGAAAGTGGAAATCGGGGGTGAGCAAGACTCGAACCCCCGACCTCAACACTTTCAACCCTTTATAACACCACACACTACCACTGCGCCCTGGGGTCTTTTTCATTTTA
Organism: Tanacetum coccineum; assembly: GCA_026074375.1. Lineage (NCBI taxonomy): Eukaryota > Viridiplantae > Streptophyta > Magnoliopsida > Asterales > Asteraceae > Tanacetum > Tanacetum coccineum. The sequence continues at coordinate 3,474 of BQNB010042494.1, forward strand.
TCTTTGCAACTTTAATACTTTATACACGTTTTAGCCTCATAAGCTTAATAAGCTGTTTTAGCTTATTTCTTGGCTTATTGAATAAGCTGTGACATCAAGCTTATTTTTTCTAGGTTCTAATTAGTATAAGCTATTTTTTGTATTTTTTTCTAGAATTTTTATAGATAGTTTAGTATTTTTAAACATTTTTTTTCATTAAAAACTTTAAAAAATTCATAAAAAATAGAAAAATAATCATAAAAATATAAATCTTTTTTAGAAAATTTTCTTTTATCATAAAATTTTATAGGAAATATTAGTTTTGCGTTCGTTGGGTCTAAATTTGCAATTTTGTTTTTAAAGAAAAGGGATTCGTTCCCGTTTTCATTTTCATTTTTTATAGCCTCATTTCAACTCCGTTTTGTTCTAGTTTTCTTTAAACTTTTTAGTCAAATAGAGTCCATTTAAAAAAGAAAATTTTAAGTTAGGTTTATTTTTAGAAATTTAGGGTTTTTGACCTCCGTTTAGGGGTCCCGTTTTGCGTTTTTAGTTAAAATTTGGTTTCCCGTTATTTGTCTTCGTGCTTAATTGTTATAATTTGTTTATTTTAATTTTTAAAAGTAGATTATCAATCAATATTTGTCTCTTACTTCAATTCATTGTCCGGAGCACAAACGTGGTTTCATTTCACAAATGTTGGGATAACGGAGGGAATCATCTTCCTGGTTTATATATGTTTTATATTATATTATATTTTTGTGAATATTTTCTTTTTTAACTTGGTCCCTTCAAGGGTAAATTGATTAAATCTTCCTTATTTATTATTTATTATTTACGTATATATAGATTCAACTCGAATCAGTGTTGGTAAATGATAAGTATTTAGTTACGTTAGTAGTCTTTATTGAATTAGGATTATATTTATCTTTTATTAGGTTAGTTTTCTTTTATTTAGTAATTATCTTTTAATTGGGTAAAGATTATGTTTACATTGTTAGAGTCCTAATAGGTTTAATATTAGTTTCTTATGAATAGGGTGCGTTGTTTAGGTTTTTGTAATGTTATGTATTGTTTGAATTGAATAAATGAAAAGAGTCTGACAAAAGGTTTTCTCAAATCTTGTGTTTCCTCGTTAAGTAAAGATACTTAACCTCTTTATTTGATTATACGTTAATTATTGCGTCGGAAAATAGTGTATCCTAATTGCACTAAATCTGTTGCATCTGCTAAATCAGTTGGTATTCAAAGCAGGTCTTGTTTCGGGTCACACACAAAAAACTACTGTTGTTTTTTTATGTTCAAATTCGACTACTGTTCAAAGTTTGGGTATTCTTCGACAATCACAAAGCTTATTTAATAAAGTCTAAGTAATGGCTGGTGACGATGTTAATAATGATCGAGTTGAGCATCTCGAAATTTTGTTTAAACGACTTGAGGAAACAGACCATAAGTCGTTGCAACAAATAACTCAAACCATAGTGTTGAAAATGTAAAGGGAGGGGGGGGGGGGGGTGAATACGTTTTCCATTAAAATTTAAAAACATTTGTATCAAATGACCGAACAAACACGACATAATATGAAAATTATCGATTATAGTCTATAACTATATATATAATAGAGACCAATCAACAAGCAAGTAACATAAGCATCAATCCACAACATAAGCATAATTAAAACATAAAGAAATAACAATATGTAAATAGAAAGCAAACCGAACACGATGATTTATAGTGGTTCAGTCATAGAGCTCCTCTACGCCCTACTTCACTCCCCGAGTACCCAACTCGAGAGTTACTTTACTAGATCAACACGCTCCCTTTTCGGCGGAGAAAACCTTACACAACGTCGCTTACACTTTATCCGTTACTGAGCTAAATACCGAGTCCTAACACTGGTAGAACCAACCATCGCAGCTTACACTTTATCCGGTACAAAGCTAAATACTGGGTTCTAACGTACCGAGTAGAACCAACCCAAACCCGTTATGTTTTATGGCCCAACATAACAAACCTTGTGTTGTATGGCACAAACACATATATAATATAATCTATAATGATACAAATGTGATTACAATGGAGATCCAAGACAATAAGTCTAATGGATATGAATGACTAAACTAAATGAACTTTCATTGATGAGAAGCCTTCAAATGGATGATGATGAGATCTTCAATCTTGTAGATCTACATATGTATATGCTTGGTGGTGGATGGAAATGACAAGATCTCTAAGGCTTGATTTGGTGGATGAACTTGGAAGTATGCTTACAACAAATGAGTGTTACAGCATCATGATTATATTCAAATGAGAGTGTTTCCTATTGATCTAGATGATGAAAAAAGGCAGAGAGAATGTGTGTGAAAAGTGTGGAGAAATTGGTGAGAAATGGTTGGTATGTTATAGACAAAATCTGCATGTAGCGCAGTTTCTGCTGGTTTCTTTGCAAAAGGGAACTCGACAGGGCACGGAATAGACGGCCACATGTTTTGCAATATACGGATTTTGTGGATAAAATATTTACATAATCTAATAAGGATCTCTAAATATTTTTGTCAAGGTTTTGAAAGATACTTGAGGATATCAAAGTGATGTAATGCATGAGGTAAGTAACATTTTCTTTTTATTTACTTAAAAATGAAAGTGAACTTGTAAATGTAAAAATAAAAAGTCTAGTTGAGTACTTGACAAAATAAAGTTTACTTGTATAAATAAAACATATATTTAGACGTAAACTTAAGTGTGAAAATATAAGTGATTCATTTATATAAATATACTTGTGAATGAAAAATGTGAAATGAGGTTTGATCATAATGAAACATAACAAACATGTACGAACCTGTATTGTAACATACGAGGACTCGAAGAGTGAGTGATGTTGATGTGTATGTTGAGACAAAAATTTGATCGAGTAAACTTGTTACATTTGACTTTATGTTTTACAATTTAACAATTGCTGTCTTTATCAAAACAAACGAGAATGTTAGTTTAATTACCGTAAATATTTGCACAACAATCGCCCTCTTTTTGTGATGACAATATATGGTAAACTAATATATAGTAATGTAAAAGTTACTTGTTATCCCGGTAAATATCTTTTACATTACCTTCTCCGTTTCACTCCTTTTACTTTTTGTTTTTTTTTTTTTTGTTCTTCCCTTTTGTGGGAAACACAAAAAGGGTGTGTCCTTGGAGTATAACTTCATTTCTTCCCGAAAAGGCGAGCTTGCATCATCCCTAGTGAAGTTAAAATGTCTACTCAAATGCCTTATGTTGTTGTATCCCCTAGATAACTGTACTTGGTTTATTGCGGGTCAATGGATCAAATTTGAAAGCTTATCCTACAAAAATATTAGTTTCATGCAACATAAAGTATATGATGAAGAAAATGACATCTTCCTTTTGGTTGAAACGCAAAGGATTGTCGAAGAGTAATAATAATGATGAATGCTTGCATAGTCCCCCTTGATGAGTGCTCCCCCTTGTTTGAGGCGTCAATATACGATTAAAAAACTACAAATAAAAATTAATGGAAAACTAGATTCGTCCTTGGACGAGTAAAATATATACAACAAAGTGTATATAAGATGCATGCTATGAAAGCTTGACCCTTGCTCAAGGGCGTCAAGTATGATCCTACAAAATAAAATATTAGTGCAATACAACGAGTGTATAGACGACCCAATATGATTTCTTGACGAATGCTCCCCCTTGCTCGAGGGCGTAAATAATGAACCTACAAAAAGAAAAATAAATGATGCAAACTTCATCCGTGGATGAGTAAGCCATATATCACAAAGTGTATATGCTTGAACCTACAAAAGAAAATTAATAATTGCAAATATTATTCTGAGACAAGTATGTCATATACATATATACTTCGTCTTTCGATGAAGTCATATATAGTAAAATGAATATATGATGCAATATGATTCTCTAATCCTAGAATGCAATATGATTTTCTAAAAGTGACTTCTAGAAAACCAAGCTTAAAAGTATAATCCTACTACTTGCATCATCAAGGTTGGCTTTGGTGGTGAGGTTGTTGAAGATTGTAAGAACGTGTTTGAGAATGAGACGCATTTCATTACGAAATTCACTTGGCTTTTGACAAAAGATGATTATGAGTGTTAGGATATGTGAAAGGTGATTTAACCTTCATGGGTTGAATTGGTTGTGAGTGTTAGGATACTAGCAGGTTGTGGTTATGAGTGTTAGGATACTAGTAGGTTGTGGTTATGGTGGTAGTAGCGAAAAGATTCATGATGATTCTTCTTGTAAGAAAGACTCGGTGGACGACTCAATATTAATAGAAGTAAAAATATCTTTTCACTAAACCTTACCTTGTTGGTTGATGGGGCAATTGAGGTGATAGAAATGATGACTTTATAAATAGTGAAATATAAGGCGGAAGGTAGTGATAACAATGCAAGCAGCTAACAATATATGCTTATTAATAAAATGGAGACGATGATCATGTATGAATATGTAAAGAAAAATATGAATAAAAAAATGATAAATGTGCGAATGAGCACAAATTAGCTTGATAAAGATACCGATCCTTATTGACCTACATAATTCTAAATGGGTTAGTTTGAAGTTTAATGCAAAATGTAAGAATATCATTTTGCAACATGATAGTTCAAACATTCATACCGACAAATACGAAAGTAACTTATTCAAGTATTATTACACGAAAGACTTAACAAGTAGACATATAGATAGACAAATATGCAATCAAAACACGTTCGCACATAGACACAAAGAAAGGAATACTCTTAAGCTAAGCGAAGAGGAGGACAAATGTTGCAACTAGCCTAAAAAGGCATAATACATGTTCGAAAAATATTAGATGATTCTATGAGTTTTATAAGGACTTAAGAGCTAGATAAGTCAAAAGTAACTATTGGGCGACCTTAATACAAGTATAAATAACCTAATTAAAGTGTTAGACACAAAAGTTAACTAACCCGAACGGCAAAAGGTCTACTGTAGAACCGGTAGCGGCGGTGCCATTGGCTCAATGGAACCGGCTTTGCTGCAGATGGAACCGGCCCCTGCAGACAAGGTTCCTCAAATCTTAAAAGTTCTAAAATTGTTCCAAATGATTTCTAAACCTATTTTTTGCTTGAGATAGAGATTAAGTATATTTTTTTGATAACGCAAAAGGCTCATGGTAAAGATCCAACGCTTAGATCCAATGATTTTCTACTATACCAAACGCTCGTAATTCTAGAGGGGAATGATAATCAAGAGGCATGAATTGCATAAATACCAACCAAAAGCATGAAAGATTTAGCTTACAAACAAGCATTCAAGAATTCAAACATAAATTATACGAGACATAAACACATTCATACAAGTACATGTTCCAAATAGTTCAACCAAACACAAGTTTAATGAAAGAAAAGATTTAGATTAGAAAATCAATTGCACTAACAATGATGCGAAGAATATGGCCAAAGGAAACAAATAGGCACAAGATGACTTATATCATTTGAGTTCGTTTAATTTTGAAACACAAGTATCAACCTTTTTTATATTTGTTTCATTCGCTTGTTTTGTTGTTTTTGGTTATAAATAATATAATGTGGCTTGAAAGGAAGATTCTAGAATTCTACAAGTTATACAAAAAATACTTTGAATAATCATAATAGAAAAAGAGCAAATAAATCATGTAGGCAATCTCAATAAGGAACACGGATGCAATATCATCAAACCATGTTCAAAGCATGTGAAAAATTAGTCGCCATATTATCGGAATAGATATAAGAAATGTCACCAAGGAACAAGAATACCTAAAATAGGTATATCATATCAAAAATTATCATGTCTCAATTTGGACAAATACGAGATCATACGAGACATCATATAAGAGACAAAATTACTTCTAATGCAAACATCACGTAAGTCATGTTTAAGCCTTAACAATTTAGTAACACGGTACAAGCATAAAAGCCATATTAATGACGAAAACAAAAACCTTTCTAAGAAATACGCATTTTTAAGATAATCGTAATAAGTTATCAATCACTAAGATAACAACAAAATGATCAACAAGAACATATAAATAAACCATGTATATGCAAAGAAGGATGTCATGTTAGACTAACGAAGGAAAGATTCTAGATAGTATGAAAACGTAGCATTTAGTAGTGTTTGGTAGATGGGAGAACAAGTTGGTGGAACTAATGGTTTATAATGGATCCACACGGGATGAAGTGGCACTTCAAATGTGTAGTTAATTTTAATGAAATACTTTTTAAATGCTTCTTTTTCACAAGACCAAATATATTAAAACTTTTGGAAGAAACGCCATGACCAAAAAATGACCTTTTGTTATTATCTTAGAAACTACAAATCAATATTTGAGACTATCTAGACTCAATTGCCTTTAACATGGCGGGTGGGCAATGTTCTCACTCTTATGGTTGATTATTTATGAAATTCATCAAATGACCCAGTTTCTACAAAATTTGTTGTCCCGATTCTTTATTATGGATAAAGTTGACCGAAACTCGTTTCTTAACATCAAAAAACTTTCAGGATTTTTTTTTTTTTGTTATAAAATATAATTACTTCAAATATCAAATGCACACTTTGTCTAAGTGAACATGTAAAATCGTTTTTTATGGGTTTGCCAAACAATAGTTTGACCTATTTTAACCAAACAATGATAATTATTTGGACCGCTTTGAAAAAAAATATCATTTTAAAACTACAACAAGATATCATACACTTCATCTTTACTTGTGTATTCGGATGAAACAAATAGTTGTCAAAACCACTTTGATGTGTACATTTTTTTTTTTGACAATATTTGTCAAAATACTTATCTAGCATACTTAGTCTTCTTCTTAAGGTTTTACTAAGTAATTGAGATAATCTATGATTTTGATATAACATATTCAAAGAAAGAAATACATGTCTATATGAGGAGCACAAGACCTAGCATAAGCCATATTGTGCGAGAACATGAAGATGACAAACAAATGAGCAAAAATGCCAAACAAGACACTTATGATCCATAAACAAGCAAGGCGCAAAGATAAGATGTAAACAAGGCAAATAAGTAGTCATATAGCACATCATACATCAAGTCATTAATTTTACTAATGTGAGTTACCGAAACATTTACCAAAAAAATCATTTTTGACAAAATTACGAGTTAATCCAAACACCCCTTTTGAAATCGTATTATTTCCTTTAAGAATCTAAATTGACATACAAGCAAAGGAACATACAAGACAAGGTTGACATTTATTTTTCATAAATAAGCAAGCTCAAATACAATGAGAAATAAGCATATAAACAATATACATAAGCAATGCACACTAGAATGACTAGTCATATAACATATCATACGAAAAATTCTTTACGCCTTACGTTGAGTATGACGATGTATACCAAGCTTGATTAGTGACTAAAATAGTTTAATTTTAAAGAGGGATGTATCAATGTTCAAAGGATACCAACTCAAATTGGCCGACTTAAAAGTTTAAGTTTTTATGTTAATACGAAACTTGAAATTTTAGATACTCTGTAGTATTTTTAAATTTCTACTTACTTAAACTTGTAATAAGATCCTTTAACCTATTTTATTAGAAAGTAGACTCAATTCTCTTCAAAACGGTAGGTGGCACAACTCGTACGGATTTACGGTTAAGTTTTTACAACCTTTTAAAGTTGATCAAAAATTTGCAAAACCTACTGTAGAACCGGGTCCGCCGGTTCCTTTGCCAAATGGAACCGGCTTTGTTAACGAACAGAACTGCCTGTCTGATTGATTTTTCCAAAAATGCTTATTTCGACCCGACGAAAAGGTTTAACACTTGATAGTCTTTGAGGTAAACTTATATAAAAATTTTTGATCATTATTCAAGCTTGTATAACAAAGATATTCAAGAATCAAGACTTCTAAGAATAAAACATCGGCATACTTTTCATATTAAGTCTTGTTTTTTGAATAATTTGATACATGGATCATACTCGGTTTTGAAAATCATTTGTTTTGAAAACTAGAGCCACCTGCTCTGATACCAATTATTGAAAACGTAGAGAGGAGGGAGGGGGTGAATATGTTTTCTATTAAAATTTAAAACTTTTGTATCAAATGACCAACAAACACGACATAATATGAAAAGTATCGATTATAGGCTATGACAATATGTATAATCGAGACCAATCAACAAGCCAGTAGCATAAGCATCAATCCACAACATAAGCATAATTAAAACATAAAGAAATAACAATTTGTAAAGAGAAAGCAAACCGAACATGATGATTTATAGTGGTTCGGTCATGGAACTCCTCTCCGCCCTACTCCACTTCCCGAGTACCAAACTCGAGAGTTACTTCACTAGATCAATACGCTCTATTTTCGGCGTAGAAAACCTTACACAACGTCGCTTACACTTTATCCGGTACTAAGCTAAATATCGAGTCCTAACACCGGTAAAACCAACCATCGTAGCTTACACTTTATCCGGTACAAAGCTAAATACCGGTTTTTAACACACCGAGTAGAACCAACCCAAACCTATTATGTTTAATAGCCCAACATAATAAACCTTGTGTTTTATGACACAAACACATAAATCATCTAATCTATAATGATACAAATGTGATTACAATGAAGATCCAAGATAATAAGTCTAATGGATATGAATGACTAAACTAAATGAACTTCCATTGATGGGAAGCCTTCAAATGGATGATGATGATGATGAGATCTTCAATCTTATAGATCTACATATGTATATGCTTGGTGGTGGATGAAAATGGCAAGATCTCTAAGGCTTGATTTGGTGGATGAACTTGGAAGTATGCTTACAACAAATGAGTGTTAGAGCATCATGATCATATGCAAATGAGAGTGTTTCCTACTGATCTAGATGATGGAAAAATTCAGAGAGAATGTGTGAAAAGGATGAGAAAATGCTGAGAAGTGGCTTGGTATTTATAGACAAAAATCTGCACTATAGCCTGGTTCTGCCAGTTCCCTTTGCAGAAAGGAACCGGCCAGTACACTGAATGGAATCAGCACATAGTTTTGCAAATCCGGATTTTGTGATAAAAAATCTTACATAATCTAATAAGATCTCTAAATATTTTGTTAAGATTTAGAAAGATACTTAAAGATATCAAAGTGATGTCATGCATGAGGTAAGTAACATTTACTTTTTATTTACTTAAAAATGAAAGTAAACTTGTATATGTAAAATAAAAAGTCTAGTTCAGTACTTGACAAAATAAAGTTTACTTGTTTAAATAAAATATATATTTAGATGTAAACTTTAGTGTAAAAATAAAAGTGATGCATTTGTATAAAAATACTTATAAATGCAAAATGATCATAATGCAACATAACAAACATGTACGAACTTGTGTTGTAACATACGAGGACTCAAGACGTGGAGAGATGTTGATGTATGTTAAGACGAAATATGATTACGAGTAACTTGTACATTTGACTTTATGTATTACAAGTTACAATTTTGTCATTATTAAAACAAACAAGAATGTGTATATTAAATACCGTAATATTTGCACTAACACATAGCAACTTTAACGACACATGAGAATGACGATCAACCAATTCATGGTGGATCACAATGACCGAACAGGGGTCGCGGGAATGGCCGGCCTCAAAAACAACATACTCCCTCCGTCCCTAAATAAGTGTCTACTTTCGACTTTTAGAGTCTTTTTCCATCAACTTTGACCTTAAATTATTTTGTTTATGTTATAAAATACTTAATGAAAACTATATCAATGAAAATACATATAAAACTCAATCTATTCATATATTTTGCATCAAGTATTATATAACACAAAAAGAAATGATTAAGGTCAAAGTTGCAAAAGAATGACTTCAAAAGTCAACAGTGGACACTTATTTAGGAACGGAGGGAGTATTGAACAACACAATCTGTTTCGGACACGTTGTATCGTGGAGCACAAGATCTTTGATGTTGTTATCGATGGTGACAGCCATGAAAATTTTATCACACGAGATATTGTCTGTTGGGAATTATATTTGAGTTGATAAGACAAAACAAGAATGAAACAAGAAGGACTTAAAGGAAAAGGACCTAAATCGACAATAAGAGATTCTTCAAGCTGGTGAAGTATATTCTGCAAAAGATAGAAGATATCAGAAGATACTAAAAGATATGCTCAAGAAGAATAAAGATAAAGATTAAAAGATTTAGTTTCCTTATTGTATTTATTGTGTTTCCTTGTAAACCTAGATATCTCTAGTATATAAAGAGATACGGGTTATAGGTTTTATACATCCAAAAAAGTGTATGTACACAAGAAGATGTAGACGTCTATAGAGTTGGTGTAGCCTCAACATGTTGAGTTTTAAACTCAACATGTTCATTGAGTTTTAAACTCAACATGTTGTTACTCATGGCACTTCCAAATGAACATCAGCTAACATTCAGTCAGTATCCAGATGCTAAATCTATGTTTGCTGCAATTGAAACAAGATTTGGAGGTAATGCAGCTACCAGAAAACTTAGAAAAAACTCTCTTGAAGCAACAGTATAAGGAATTTCAGTGCAACAAGTGGAGAGTCTCTTTACTCTATTTTCATAGGCTTCAGAAGATAATCAGTAGGCTTGCTATCTTGGGTGTGATCATTGCCCAAAAAGATTTAAACTTAAAATTTTTAAGCAGCTTACCACCTGAGTGGAACACTCATGTAGTTGTTTGGATGAATAAGCCTGAGGTTGAGACTAAGAGTATAGATGATTTGTACAACAATTTCAAAATTATTAAACAAAAGGTACAGAAAACTGTTGGTACATCTAATGGTGGTCAAAACTTGGCCTTCATGACTGCACCAAGCTCTAGCAGGTTCCAATGATGCTAACACTACTTGTTCACAAGTTAGTGCTGCTAGCCCTAGTGTTAATACTGCCAGTCCATAAGTTTGCACTGCAAGTGTTAGTGATAATACTAAGTATGCTTTCATAGTTGAAAATCCAAATGGTTCTAATGTCCTACATCAGGACTTAGAGCAAATTCATGAAGATGATTTGGAAGCAATGGATCTGAAGTGGCAGCTCTCTTTGCTAAGTGTGAGAGCAAAGAAGTACTTTAGTGGACAGGCAAGGATTTTCTATTAATGGTAAATGTATTATTGCTGGATATTGGATAAATCTAAGTTGGAGTGTTACAACTGTCATAGTGGACCCTTTGCAGGGAATGCAGAGCACCAAGAAGTAAGGAAGTCAGTAGAAATCAAGACAACACCAGGAAGAAGGAAACAATGAAGGACACTTCAAAGGTAATGTGGGCTATGATGGTTTGTTTTGATGGAGTGACATGGCAGAAGAACAAGTTCAGACAAACATGGCTCTAATGGCATTTTCAGACTCAGAGGTATACACTGATAAAACTTGCTCTAAAACTTGTCTGAAAAACTATGAAACTCTTAAGAAACAGTATGATGATTTGCTTGCTAAACTTCATGAAACTGAATTTAAAGCAGCTACTTATAAAAGAGGTTTAGCAACAATAGAAGATCAACTTGTCACATTTAGAAAGAATGAGGTTCTTTTTTGTGAAGAAGTTGTTGTCCTTAAAAGAGAAGTAGGATGCAAACAATATGAAATTAATATGCTTAAAACAGAGTTTGAAAAAGTTAAGCAAGAAAAAGATGGCATTGATTTTAAAATTAAGAAATTTGATAAGGCCTCAAAAGACTTAGATCAGTTGTTAGGAAGTCAGATAACTGACAAAAGTAAAAAGGGTTTGGGATATAGTGCAGTTCCTCCACCTCATCCTTTAATTTATAATAGACCTAACAAGCTAGATCTGTCTTATTCTGGTCTTGATGAATTCAAAGATTTTGGTCCTGAGAACAGTAAGTTCCTCCACCACATCCTTTAATCTATAATAGACCTAAAAAGCTTGATCTGTCTTATTCTGGTCTTGATGAGTTCAAAGAGACTGAGTTCAAAGGTTATGGTCGTGAGAATAGTGAGCAAGAGTCTAATGTAGTTTGTGATAAAAAAAATCAGATAAATCTAAAGAAAATTCTGCAGAGTCTATGATAAAAGAACAAGTATCACAAGACACGAGTAGCCTTGTTGAGTCTTCACCTAATATTGATAAAGAAACTATTTTTCCTGTTAATAAAAAGGTAGAGTTTGCTAAACCTAAAATCATGAAAAACTAGTTAAAAAGTCAGTTAGGTATGCAAAAATGTATAGATCACAATCTCCTAGGGGGAATCAGAGGAATTGGAATGGACAAAAATCCAATCAACTAGGAAAAGATTTTGTGATGTATAACAAGGCTTGCTTTATATGTGGAAGTTTTAATCATTTGCAGATTAATTGTGATAATCATCAAAGAAGAGGCATAGTATATAGAAATAATTATAGTAGGGTGGATGCCAAAACCACACACCCTAGTGTACACAAGAATATGTCTCCAAAAGCAGTTTTGTTGAAAACTGGCCTCACACCACTTAATACTGTTAGGCCTGTTAATACCGCTCACCCCAAAATAGCAGTTTATAATGCTAAATCAAAGACACATTTTTTTAAACAAGCACAATCAACTGCTAAGAGCCCATTTTATAAGCAAACAACATTAACTGGAAGATCTGTGCATACTGCAAAAAGACATTATTATAATGGAGGGCCTAGAGCAGTTAATACTGCTAGGTTTTATTCAGGACAAGTTAATGTTGTTAGGGTAAAAGGGGTAAATGATGTAAAGTCCTTAGCATATTGGGTATGAAGACCTACCAAACCTAATGGTGCATCACTTGCTTTTAAAAGACACAACTACATTGATGCACGAGGAAGATCCAAGTCAGTAATCCCCAAAGGAATCTAATTTCCTTATTCTTTATGTGCAGGGCAAGCCACAATATGATGATAAAGGATTTGTTAACAGTGGATGCTTAAGGCACATGACTAGGAACATAGCTTATCTCTCAGATTTTAAGGAATTTGATGGAGGTTATGTTACATTTGGAGGAGGAGCATATGGTGGTAGAATTACTGGTAAAGGAACACTTAAGACTGATAATCTTGATTTTGAAGATGTATACTTTTTCAATGAGTTAAAATTCAATCTTTTTAGTGTCTCACAGATGTCTTATCTCCAAATTTTAAGTTGCCTGATGAAAATTAAATACTTCTTAAAATTCTTAGAAAGGACAATATGTACAGTTTTGATATGAAGAACATTGTTCCTAAAGAGAGTTTGACTTGTCTTGTTGCAAAGGCTACATTAGATGAATCAATGCTCTGGCACAAAAGACTTGGTCATATTAATTTTAAAAACATAAATAAGCTTGTCAAAGATAATCTAGTAAGAGGATTGCCTATAAAATGTTTTGAAAATGACCAAACCTGTGTTGCTTGTCTTAAAGGGAAGCAACACAGAGCTTCTTATAAGTCTAAAGTTCTGAATCCCATTACTAAGCCTTTGTTTATGATACATATGGATTTGTTTGTTCCAACCTTTGTGAGTAGCTTAATGCATAAGAAGTATTGCTTAGTAGTCATTGATGATTATAGTAGATTTACATGGGTTTTCTTTTTAACAACTAAGGATGAAACCAGTGAGATCCTCAAGAACTTTATCAAAGAAATAGAAAACCTAGTGGATAAGAAAGTAAAAATAATCAGAAGTGATAATAGAACAGAGTTTTAGAACAAAGTTATGGATGATTTTTGCAGAGAAAAGGGTATTAAGAGAGAATATAGTGTAGCTAGGACTCCTCAGCAAAATGGTGTAGCTGAGAGGAAGAATAAGACACTAATTGAGGCTGCTAGAACAATGTTAGTTGACTCTAAGTTACCTACCACATTTTGGGTTGAAGCAGTTTCTACTGCTTGTTATGTACATAATAGGGTCTTAGTAGTCAAGCCTCATAACAAGACACCTTATGAACTTTTTAGAGGTTTTAAACCAGCTCTAAGTTTTATGAGACCATTTGGTTGTCATGTTACTATTCTTAATACTTTAGACAGTCTAGGCAAGTTTGATGGCAAAAGTGATGAAGGTTTCTTTGTTGGATATTCTTTGAGTAGTAAAGCTTTTAGGGTATACAACACTAGAACCAGGAGGGTAGAAGAAAACTTGCATATTGGGTTTTTAGAGAATAAACCTATGATAGAAGGAAATGGTCCAAAATGGCTGTTTGATATTGATTCTCTAACTCAATCTATGAACTATGTACCAGTTACTGCTGGTACAATTTCTAATGACTTTGCAGGTACATCAGAAGAAAACAGTCAAGATTGCATTGTGATGCCAATTTGGAAAGATACTTCATATTTTGATTCACCTACCAAGGATGTTAATAATGGTGAACCAAAAACTGCTGATGATGCTAAAAAGCAGGTTGAAGATGGTCTAAATAATAAGAATGCTAAACAAGAAAGGTTTGCAGATGATAGCAGTACTAAAGATACTAATGTTGTTGGGCAACATGTTAATACTGCCAGTCCTGATGTTAATATTGTTAGTCTTAAACTTAATGTTGTTGGCCCATCAGTTAATGCTGCTAGTTTAAATGAACATGATAGCCCTGAAGACATGTTCACCATGGGAGTTAGTTCTATACTTGAAACCACTCATATTGAGTCCTTCAGTGATGAAGATAAACCATAAGTTGATTTGGGGAACATCATAAATTCCTATACAGTTCCAACCACTCCCAGTACAAGAATTCATAAAGATCACCCAATTGATAATGTGATTGGTGATGTGAAGTCAACTGTTCAAACAAGAAGAATGACAAAACCTACTTCTGAACAAGGGTTTCTCAGTGATGTATATGAACAGAAAACACATGATACCCTGAATACTTATTTATATGCTTGTTTCCTATCACAGATTGAACCAACAAGCATTGCTAAAGCTCTATCTGATTCATCCTGGGTGGAAGCAATGCAGGAAGAACTTCTGCAATTCAAACTTCAACAGGTTTGGATACTTGTGGATTTGCCTAGTGGAAAGAGGGCCATTGGAACAAAATGGGTCTTCAGAAACAAGAAGGATGAAAGGGGCATAGTGATTAGGAATAAAGCAAGGTTAGTTGCACAGGGTCATAGACAAGAAGAAGGTATTGATTATGAAGAAGTATTTGCACTTGTGGCAAGAATTGAGGCAATAAGATTGTTTTTGGCATATGCTTCTTTTATGGGTTTTCTGGTATATCAAATGGATGTAAAGAGTGCTTTCTTATATGGAACCATTGAGGAAGAAGTCTATGTTACTCAACCACTAGGATTTAAAGATCCTGACCATCCAGACAAAGTTTACAAGGTGGTCAAGGCACTTTATGGTTTGCATCAAGCACCAAGAGCATGGTATGAAACTTTGGCTAACTATCTGTTGAGCAATGGGTTTAAAAGAGGCAAGATAGATCAGACATTATTTATCAAGAAGCAAAAAGGGGATATTTTGCTTGTATAGGTCTATGTAGATGACATTATCTTTGGCTCTACAAACAAGGAGTTATGCACTGGATTTGAGAAGCTAATGAAGGATAAGTTTCAGATGAGTTCTATGGGAGAACTTACTTTCTTTCAAGGATCTACAAGTTGCAAATCATCAAATCTTCTTCCCCTTTTTGTCAATATCAAATAAGAGACTAAAGTATGCAACTTTGATCTTCACAACTATGAACCAATATTACACTTCCAATCTAAGTATTCCAATGACCCAAATTGCCCTCCATTACGCACCTTAAGAAAAATGAACTTGAGCAGTAGAAACTTACACTAGCAGTAGTAACAAAGGCTAGTAGTAGTAAAAACCTTCACCTTGATGTAGCATATAAATGGTTAAACATTTTAACATTAAGCTTCCCCTGAAACCCATATGTTAACCATTTCTTGAATCTTCAATTCTGTAGGCTCTATGTAATGATTACTGATAAAGAAAACTAAGTATAACGAACTTGATGCTGAAGTAGAATAACCCAAACTTGTGTCTTATATCTTGTACTATCCACGTGACTTCGAACGTATACCCAAAACCAATGTATAAGGAGACCGCAATCTCTTGACAATTATCCTCATCTTCTATGAGACACATAACCAAAGTGATAGCAAATGTGAGCATTGAGCACCATAAGAAAAATCACACACCTTTGCTAGATTTGTCAAGTCTTCGTCACATCGTTTCTAAGCACGAACAAGTTATCTTCAAAGTGTAACACCCACTTTAAGATATGATAAAACACAAACCCAAATAATTCCACTTCACCGTCAAATAAGTCATAAACAACCTTCTTCGTAACCAATTAATCCATAAATACGAGCCATTAAATCTGTTAAGAATATGTAAACCAAAACCAAAATCCAAACAGTAAACACCAAAAACAAACAACCTTGGTTTTCTGTTTTATCCAAGATCCATCATGTATGTTCTGTCCAATATCTGACAAAGCTAGCAGCATTAACTTCTTTTAAGCCCACTGCTAGCAGTTGTAACTGCTTCTAGCAGTATTAACTTGTAAACAAACAAACTTGCAGTACTATCCCAAAAACGAAAGCAGTCTTAAGTTATATACCTTGGCAGCACTAATAAATATCCTAATCATTACAACATTCGTGGCCCATTCAAAAAATATAGAAATTTGTCTAGGCCTAGTGCCATCTAACCTGCTTCAACCACGTTCAAAAAGAAAAACAGAATATAATCCCTATAAATTAGGGTTTCCTTTTCGCATCATAAAATATACTCTTCCCATAAAAACTATTGTATCACGTTTAATCTTAAACTGCTATTTATTCTTCTTGTTCAAGAATCAAAGACAACCTGCTGCTACATCAAATAACTGAACATCAAAGCAAAAACCATCCTCTAGTACACTCATCAACATCAGACCTGTAGTTTAGAGTCAACACCAGCATATCCAAATGACCCAGATCATGATAGCAGCTGTAAACATTCTTTCACATGTCTTGACAGCACTTGGATCTTTTCATTAACAACAGTAATAAGCCTTGTATCTTTGAAGTGGCATCACAAAGATACAACAATCAGTAGTAAGATCCTGGTTGTCAAACTCATACTTGCATAAATTTTCACAAACATGAACCAACCTGTACGCCTTGTCTTCATTAAAGTAGGGTTTCATTTGTCATTAAAGAAATCAAACACTATAACACAATCTTCTGATATAGACATGACGTACCATGAACACAAGTCATGATCTGTTTGTGCCTTTAGGGAATTAGGATTTATGTGAACCCTAATCTTCATTCTATTCTTCATGAGGTTCAAATGAGCAACAACACGCCAATCTGTTTTGTTCCAAGTCGTATCACATGTTATCTTTAATAAAAATTGAATTAGGGTTTGAAAAAAACCCTAACTTTCACCAAATCGACTTCAAACAAAAACAGAAACACGACATCTTCTGTTCTTTATAAAATCGTCACCAACAACCTTGTAAGATCCTAGATCATGAGCCACGAGGCTCTGATACCACATTTTAAAGATTAGATAATTGTTGATAATCTTCTAGGACCGTTTAAGCTATCTAGGATATAATAACATTGAACATGGAATAATTCATAGTGGAAATAGCATAATGAACAAAGTTATTCAACAAGGTTTTACCAAACATTCCAAGCCCCAATATTATTTGATCAGAAGAATATGGTTACATCAATGAACTATAACAGGGATCAAGGAAAACCTTGATTAGCTTGAGGCTAAACTATATATGGCGTCTACATCACTACGCCTAGACACACACACTTTTTTCTTGGTGTTTACATCTTGACATACAGAAAACTATATCTAGGGATCTCTTTATATAGTAGAGTCCATCTAGATTTACAAGGGAAAATATAATTGTATAAGGAAACTAAATCTTTTAATTCTTTAATAAACTTCATCTTTATCTTCAAGAATCATATCTTTTGGAATCTTTTATCTTTTGTAGAATAAACTCCACCAGCTTGTAGAATTCCATAATGCTAGATTTAGTCCTTATGTTTCATTCTTGTTTTGTCTTATCAACTCAAATATAATTCCTAACAGGACTTTTAATTATGCAAATAGTATTGTTATTGTAACAATGATAACAATAGCACACGGAATTTAAATAAAGAACGACCATGTTATTTGAACAAGTTTTTTAGTTACCAAATGTTTCCACTAAGCCCAATCTATATGATCATAATAGATTCAGTACCACCAATAAAGGCGATTTAAGGAAACCTTATATTACCTTTACAGGGCGTACACCACACAAACTAAACGTCTACATTGTACCTTGTGTACACACATATTTCTCTGGATACTAAAACTATATGCCTATGATTTCTTTATATAGAGAGATCATGACTTACAAAGGAAGTTAACATAAAGATATAAACAAGTAAATCTTTTAATCATTAAGAAATATCTTCTATTATCTTTATCTTCTTAAGGAGATCTTCCAGAATCTTCATCTTTTGATATCTTTGACCAAATCTTCCATAATTCTACACCAGCGTGTAGAATTCTTTAATGACGATTCTGATCCTTTTGTTTCATTCTTTTGTTCTTTTGTCTCATCAAATCTATAATTCCCAACATCTATGGATGTGCTAATGATCCAAGTATGTCTGAATTCGAAGAAATTGGCAGATTTAGTGATGCTGAAGATGATGTTTCAGGGGCTGATATGAACAATTTGTGTGGAAACCGTAGAGGGGGGTGAATACGTTTCCTTTAGAAAATTTAAGATTAAAGATTATATCACTCTTTGTCGGCGGTCCTATAAATATATGGGGGCCGCCTAGTACATCAAGGGGTTGTCCTATTTAAAGGGACCGCCTCCAGAAGAGGTTTTCGGACTAGATCATTTGTATCAAATCACCAATCAAGTTTGACGCAATATGAGAAGTGTTGATAATGGATTTACAATTACTGATAATCGCATATTCCTACAATATATCCACACTCATAGTAATTTTACTGCAGAATACTACACAACCATAGACTAACAAACATACCAACAATTCACCACAATCATAAGCACAAATATGCAATATTGTTAAAAGTAAAGGCGATAAATGTAAAGACATAAGTAAAGAGAAAGGTAAAAGAAAATGAAAACCGACAGACGATGATTTATAATGGTTTCGTCACGAAGCTCCTCCTTCGCCCTCCTCTACTCCTCGTGTATCCAACTCTAAGTTACTTCACCAATCAACAAAGCTCCCCTTTCTTCGGCAAGAGAAAACCCTTATAACCAATGCTTACATTAATTTCTAACACTAGCTAGATGTCGAGTCCTTCTTCGGGACAACCAAAACCCGATATATTTAAGGCCCAACATAACAAACCGAGTTTTATGGACCTAAACACATAAACCGCGCGTCTTCTTACAATATTTTTAATGACACTAAGCTAAATGTCAGTCCTAAACTTAGCTAGAACCAATCAACCACTACACTAAAGTTATATTAAGGCCCAAAATACTAACCAACCCAAAATCATCTTCCGATTGTACAACATCCATTCGATTCTAAAACTACTAAAGATTGGAAGCTGGGCTCGACTATATGTAACATATGTTACAATGAACAAACTAGACCTACATAACTTCATATCTTAGACCGATGGACGAAAGTTATTCTCTGCCTTAGGAAAGAAGAAAAGGATAGAAGACTGGATCACATTTAAACAAAATTAAACAAGTTAAATGATCAAAGGTTTAGAAAAGATTTAAGGAGATCTAGAGAGAGAAAGAATTGAAAGAAATTCGTGCAAAAGGGTTGTTGAAAATTAAGTTGAAGGTGACCCACTATTTATAGGAGCTAAAAAACAGCCTGCAAGGGAATGGCGTCGCCAGATATAAAGTGGGTCGCCGAGGGGCCGCCATATTTAAGGGGCGCCCCGACAGACACTCTTGTTTTTTATCTTTTAATGGTGACAAACTTGAGTAAAAAGTGTAACATGTTTGGGGAAAAAGAACCAGATTTTAATTTTGAAAATAATTACAACATAAACATTTCTTAATAATTCAAGAAATAATTTGGCTAATTAGGTTTTGAAAAATTTATTTTGTTACATTCATATAAAAGTAAAATTTAAGACTAAAAACTATTCTTGATCATCCTACAAGTTTAATGCTTGTTTGTACATACCTTAATGTGATTTACGTCGGGTGTAAACCAATGTCCGTCTTGATGCATACTTGAGACGTCTAGAGATGTTGATGCATGTATGCATTGATGATTTGTGATTACAAGTAACTTGGCGCACTTTTACGCTACGTATATACAATCACATGTTTTGTCATTACACAACATAAAGAATCGTATAGATTGAATATTGTAATATATGCACTAACAATACTCCCCCCTTTTTGATGTTGAACAAACTAATGTAAACTATAACACATAGTGAAGTTTAAAAGTTACTCGTTTACACTTCCTTCTCCCCTTTTTGCCGAAGCAAAAAGATATTATGTAGATAATGGTTGGAGGATATACGTTGGAGGTTTGAGAAGAAGACATGATAAGATGGTACGTGCTCCGGGAGGAATGAGAAGAGGGTAGGTGCTCCGAGTATATAGGTTTGAGGTATGAGGAGAAGATATGAGAAATAAAAGTGAAGGTGATTGTGTGTTTCTTGGATAGTTTAGAAAAGGTCATAAGAGATGAGAGGTATGCAAGAGAAGAAGGTAGGTACTTTGAGTGTATAGGTTGAAGGAATGAGGAAAAGGTAGGTGATCCAAGTATATTGGTTGGAGGAATGAGAAGACAACATGAGAAATACGGTTGAGGTGATTTTGTGTTTTCCTGGATAGATTTTAGAGGATGTCAAGATAGATAAAAGAAGGCATGAAAAGAAAGTAGGTACTTCAAATAATAAAGTTGAAGTATCGAGGAGATCTAAGGTTTAGGTGATTTTGAAGTGGAGAGGTGAAGTATTAAGAGTATGAATAAACCCTTCATACCTATTGACAATCCCCCAATCCTATATTCCCTTAAAGTGAGCTTGCCATCCATCCTATTAGATGTCTGTCTACATCATGGCTAAACTAAATCCATGCTATTAAACCACATAGCTCCTAGCTCCCCCTTGCTTATTGTAACAACCCTAAATTTTCATCAATGTAATATCTATTTATTAAATTAAGTACAACCTTTTTCAAGGGAATTTTTTTGCTTTATTCCATTATGTAACATAGTTTATATTTCCAAAGTAAACAAGCTCACGCAACTACCTATGCCAATTCTATCTATGTTTGTATCATGTAAACATTCTAATATGTAAAGTCTATGTCCTAATATCATTTTTACCAAATACATTATCCGTTTAACATACCATTTACAACGTTATTTCCAAACAAGCATTATTCGTTAACATTTATATCAAAACCCTAACTATATGTAATATTTACATGCAATTCTAATATGCAAGCTTATAAAGCATATGCACAAGTATCATAGCACCACATTTGAATATTCTTCCCTCCTAAACTAAAGTACAACACTTTGAAGCACAATGTACAAATCCATGAAGCATAGAATTCAAACTTTGCCATTTTCCCTCCATTTCTTTAGGAATTTCGTACCACCTTTTAAGCACATGTTACAAGCTTCCAATGTACCCTTTTCTCTTAAACCCTAACCTTAACTAGTCCTACACTAACCCTAAAACCTAAACCCTAATCCTAAACCCGAAAACCCTAGCAAACCCGTTACACCCTTAAACTAGTTTATAGTTTTCAGAAATCTGATCCGTTGATAAAACATAGGATCTGGGAAAAATCAATAGGCTTTAGGTATTAAGTAAAAATACTAGGTTATATCCCTATGTCTTGTGATCATTTTGCCAGTTGACTCAACCCGATTCGATGTCATATGAATTAGTTATAGCCGAAATGGCAAAAGTGCGCAGATTCTGCACACCTATAGTAAATGGTTGTTATCTATAATTTTTTATATAGTAACCCCTAAATATGTTATACTAAAAGTTATAGAGGACTCAAATATCTAACCATGCTCACTGGTTTGAGCTTAATCGGAATTACGGTTTGTAAATGACAACCATTTTACCAGGACCGATGTTGGCTGTCCAAAAACAGCCATGAACTCGCCACCCCTAAACTACTTCTAAACTTAATTCTAAGCAAGCTAGCACCTCAAGCACCTCATGCACCTCAAGCACCATGACCTCACCACCACCTTCAGCACCTTGTCATCAACCTAGCACCCACACCACACATTACAAGCACCTCTATAAGCTCCTTGTAAGCTACTTATCACATCCTTGTCACCCCTAGTCTCGTCATCACCTTGGGCACCAAGAAAAATGCCACATCTTCTCCTTGCACACCAAGTAAACCATCCTTGTCACACCTCTACTCGTTCCCTTTACCCATACCTTGCGCACTCTCTAAGCGTTAACTTGGTCTCTAAGTTCTTGCACCCTATATATAGCCAAAACTCCCACCCTATTCAAACACACCTCAAAATTCATCATATACAACAATAGAGTTCTAAACAAGACTAAGGAAGATCAAGTGAAGTTCCTAAGATCAGAATTGAAGCCAAGAATCAAGAGGAAGAAGCCATTGAAGGCGTTTTCTATGCGTACGAACCTAAATAAGCCCATTCGACCCATATTAGCTCAAGTAAGCTCAAAATCTTGTTCAATAAGCTCATATTATATTTTAAATCTTTAATAAGCTTCCTTAGATCGTATACAAACTCTTGTTTAAATCCTTGAATCACAAACCCATGCGTTTTTTGTTTTCCTAAACCATACGCACCCATTTTGTGTTTTTAAGCTCATACGCCCTTTCCATAAGCTATAAGCTCATAAACTCTACTTATTTTAGCTTAATCTAATAAGCCATAGGCTGCAAAACTCTTTTGATTTTCAAAAATATCATTATTATGGTTTTTGGACTTATTTTGCAAATAAATCCCATGCAAGGGGTATATATCGTAACTTTCTAAAATTTATAACTAGAGAGGCTGAAAATGTCATTATTCTAAAGTTATAACAATGAGGGGCTATTTTGCCAATTTTCAAAGTTAAGGGATTAATTTATATAAAGTTATATATTAAAAGGATTAAACTTGTAAAATTATATAAATCAAGGGTATATATTGCCAATTTTGCATTCTTAAAAATATAAAATATAATATTTTTATATAAATTATAAAAATATAAATATATAATATAAAACTCAATTTTATTAAAACCTGACACATTTGTCGTTATTAATCATCGATCGACGCATTATAAAACAATTACGTTATATATTTAACGTAATTTATCATCGACTAGCTTTTGAAGAAACTTAAAACTATAACGTATCACATGTAAGGGGTTTCATTTGGGTATACGTTTTGACGAGTTTGCTGGATTTACGATTTAAAGTGTCCTGGCTCCTCAAAAGTTTACTACATG
>BQNB010042494.1:28289-46093 GCA_026074375.1 Tanacetum coccineum
TGTTTTGTACAATTTAAAAAATAACATGTTAATCTTCTTAAACATTTTATAATCATAATGCATAACAACATTTCTATGATATATTTATATAATTTTATGTTTATGATATATAATAATTTGCAAATTTGTATAATATTACAAAGACTATTAAAAAAATGACATTATAGTAGGATCTTAGGATCCTGATCTGATCTTCGATCTCGATTTTGCAAAGATAAAAACGATACTGAGTTAGATCCCGATCTTAAAAACCTTATTAAGACTAGTTGTAATTGAGGATCGACCATTTGGTCAGTCATTTCATGAAACCCATCTCTTTCCCTCACGCCTCTTTATGGGACACGTCTCCCTAGAAAAAAAGAGATATTTAATCGTTTACTCGACCGAATGATGTGTATATATTTGAGAGAGAGAGAGAGAGAGTGTGTGTGTGTGTGTTTAATTGATTTTTGTAGAGTGTGTTTTTTGTTGTGACCGCGTTCACGTTCTTACGATCATTTGTCATGGAATTAGTGTTAGCGAGAGAAAACTGAGTTGACGCTGAAGTGGGAAAGGTGATTACAATCGTCTACAATCACCATTAATACTAGTCTAATAAACTTAGGTGGCGTTTGGTTCGTGATTTTGGAATTCTGAAATTTTAAATTCTTGAAAATTTTAAATTCTTGAGAATTTAAAATTTCGAAATTTCAAATACCTTCAAATGTTTGGTTGACAGAAATTCATAATATTTTGAAATATGTCATTATGTTTATTTTTGCAACTTTTTTAGGGAGTGACGGATAGAGGTGTCCAAAAACCCGACCCGACCCCGATTAATCCTATTCGAGTCAAGTTACTCAGATCAAAAATATTTATTCGGATTATACGGGTCAACCCGAGTAATCCGAATACTAAATAGAGTCGGGTATCGGGTTGGAATTTTTGATAACTCGAGTTTAATTCATTATCATCATGATATTAATTAATTTACACTCGAGTTGGGTCGACCCGATGACTGAATATTTTATTTATAATATATATATAATATATATATATATATATATATATATATATATATATATATATATATATATATTAGTTATATATATATAAATATATATAAATATTCTAATTAAATGAGTAACAAAGCATTTTTATTACACTTTGCTCATATTCGGGTACCCGAACGGACCCGACTCGTGTTGACCCGACCCACATTGACACGAATCGACTAAACCTGAATTCAAATAGGGTTAGGCTCGGGTATGAAATTTTTAACCTTGACTCGATTTTGACCCGACCCGAACCCGAACAACCCCACACCTGACTAACACCGCTGGTGACGGACTTTATTTGATTTAAAAAACAACAAAAACAACAAGAAAAAACACAACAAAAACAACAAGAAAAAAAGTTTATACAAAAAAATTTCAAGTAAATTAAAGTTTTTTTTGGAGGAATTCTAGTTCTCTCTATTTTGACAATTCATGAAATTTTAAATTCTTTCGTTTGGGATGTAAAACACAATATTTAAAGAAAATTAAAATACAAATGCCATGAAATGACTTCGATATACTCCAACTAAACGCACCTTTAAGAAAATCATATGAATCTTAACATTTGAATGAGAAAATTTTGCCAATGAACAAAATAAACACATGACCACACTCGGAAGCAATTACGACATGACAAATTGATTTTTTAATAAAGAAAAAAGATTCTTTCATTTCAAATGATTTGATAAAACACCAAGTGGTTTAAGATTAGCAAATAAAACTAAGATATTTTATTTAAGTGAGAAAAGATAAAATATGATAAAAGTATATTTTATACACTCAACTAATATATTACGGAGTATACTGTATCCATTAAAAGATTGTAGAAATCAAGAATTATGAAAAAGTAAGGATGGGCACATGAATATAGTTTCCCTTTGAGCAGATCTGAATATGCTTTTCTCAGTCACCTTCGTCTTGTCCATTTCTTCGTCACTCCATGCCCCACAAAATATACAACCGGATGCTAGAGAGACCGGACAAATTGAACTTTCATAAACATACATCTCTTTTTTTATTGAAATTGTCTTAGTGGCGTTTGGTTCGTGAAATTCGAAATTACGAAATTTTAAATTTTAAGAAATTTAAATATTTGAGAATTTAAATATTTTTGCATGTTTTGTTTATGAAAATTTATAATATTTTGAAATTTGTTATTATATTTATTATTGCAATTTTTTAAGGAGTTATGAATAGGGGTGTCAAAAAACCCGACCCGGCCTCAATTAAGCCTATTCAGGTCGGGTTAATCAGGTCAAAAAAAAAATTATTCGGGTCAACCCGAGTAATCCGAATACTAAATAGGGTCGGGTATTGGGTTGGAAATTTTTGATAACTCGGGTTCGGGGACACGATTGACCCGAATAACTATTTTTTTTTCTGATATAAATTTTACAAATATTCTATTTAAACGAGTAAAAAAATTATTTTTATTACATTTACTAATATTCGGGTTAATACAAACTCGAACGGACCCGACCCAAGTTGACCCGACTCGAATTGACACGAACCGAATAACCTGAATTCAAATAGGGTCAGGTTCATGTATGAAATTTTTAACCTTGACTCGACTTTGACCCGAACACGAACAACCTCACACCCGACTAACACTCCTAGTGACAGATTTCCTTTGATTTAAAAAAACAACAAAAACAACAAGAAAGAAGTTTATAGAAAGAAAAATTATAAGTAAATTAAAGTTCTTTACTTTTTGAAGGCATTTTAATTCTCCCCATTTTGGCAATTCATGAAATTTTAAAAAATTCTTTAATTTGAAATATGTAGGAAATTGGATTCATAACACAATGGAAGATTATGGGGTTAGCCGAATCTTAGGGAGAGAATGAAAGGAGAGAAAACTTTCTAGTGAGAGAAAATGTTATATTGAAATGAAATGACCAACCACCTCTTCCATGACATGAAAGAGGTATTTATAGTACTTACAAAAACCGGTCCTTACCGTTTGTCATACGATTAACATTAAACTACGAGCTACGATAAACTGTAAAAATACACGTGGTGACCGAGTCTTTTTCTTATATATAACAATCTCCCCCTAAGGGAGGTCACCCTTGAAAATACTAATCTTAAGCTCAGCAATCTTATGATTGTTCTTGTGTTCCAGCTCGTAGTCTTTGATTCTTCACTTGATATCTTGTACTTTGATGAAGTGATCTTTGATCTTTAATCTTGAGCTTGTTCCTTAACTCGACTTGTGTGTGATTTTGAGCTTCTTTGAGATCATCAGCCAAATATAATTTCTAATCATCATCTTGTCGTCTTTCGCCATCTTGTGCTTGTGACTTCTGGACCGACATGCTCATACATTTCTTGATCTTGAAAGCTTGAATATTCTTTGTTCTTGAAGTTCTTTTAACTTTAATACTTTGTCACTTCAAGAAGGACGTGTGATATCAGAGTTGCGGAAGCTTTGAAACATATACTTGAGCTTTCATGATGTCTTTGGATGTGTTGGTCGAGTATGAGCATGTGGTTATGAATCTGACTTGTCTCCGGCCACCAGCTGCTACCGTCGGGAATACCTGCAAGTTTAGGTTAGTGATAAACAACAGATATGGACGAAAGTGTCTTTGTTACTTCGTCGAATATGGTTGCAATAACCACGGTTCCCCGTTATTCAGTATAAATACTGCTTGTGATTAGGTAGAATTCCGAAGAATCTCCTTGACAGGGTTTCGCAGCTACACTACCGTTCTCATTACTGGAGCATCTCAAAGCAGACAACACGGTATGAGTGAATCAGTTAGACAAAGTCTCACCGATTGAAGAGAAAATTGATTTGAAAATCAATCGACGTGTCACTTGAAAAAAGTGTTTTTGTAACACATCGAGAGTTTTAAGCTTTTATCAAAATTCATCAGCCGTCAATTCATAAACTGGACCAAATCGATATCCATTGTCACAAGTTTGATCCATTTAGGATCTCACAAGTCACCTACCTAGAGCTTGTTTGATGTTGGCTCTAGCAGGATTTCCATCTTCACTGTGAATACTTAAGTATCACTCGGATGTTCTGGCAATATCACAAGGATAATGCGTAGGACTCTTAAGATATTCCTCGTTTTCACAATGTGTGAAAGATAAGTACATTGGAATAGTGTCCTAATGAGATTTATAGATGATCTCTTGGCTCTAGACTCAATTGTGCGTTTTGGTTTTAGTGATCAAAGGCTGAAGCTGACTACCACCTTTTCAATACCAACTAACTCGGAGTGAGAAAGTCAATAGATAACGTGTTTAGTCTCCGTGAGAAATGAACATAAATCTTTTGAGAGATTCTGAGTGGCTAGGGAGGGTTGTGCATTGCATCACTGGGTCCATGACGACTTTCTTCAATGTCAGCAATCATCATTGTGATTCTGACAGCAAATGTATTGACCCGGTTTCTGCCTAGGTGTATGGAGGGCTTCTTTCTTTTCACCCTTTATCCTTATAGTTCTTTTTCATTCTTCAACCCTTTCAGTGCTTATCGAGATTTCATGACTAGTACCTTGTTGGGTTTGTTCCAGTACTAACTCCATCTCAGTCGGCACTATTCCCTTATTCTCACTTTTACTCTTTTTTTATATCATACCTAAGGACTTCTACACTAACTAGTGGATTGTCCTTGGGTAGATCCCTCCGGTTCTGGCTGGATCATGGGAACTAATACCTAACCTTACCAACCTTATAACTCCGATAAAATTAAATGCATGGTCGTTCTTTTGGTACTGTTCTCCTTGCAATAAAACTATTTGAAAAACTTAACCAAGGTACATGTGATATAATTATCAAAGCTTTTTGTACCTCGATTATTTTGGCTTTTCAGAAACGCTCCCCCTTAACATGTGCATCGATATTCAAAAGTGTTTAGCACATGAGGGATGAATTACACACATGAGTCCATAAAATCACATTTTTTTATCAGTTTTCATATTTTTAATCACATTTTCTTTCCTTATCAAAAATTTCAAACCCTTTGATATTTTGGATATCAATTGATTCAAATATGTTAGAAAAACTGGGAGAGAAATGTGTCAATTATTCACAAGCCGATCAGGGAACATATTAATGCTCCCTCTCAATCTAGGAGGGTATGTGCGAGTGTCAAGTATAATAATTTTAAAAGATTTTGAGTTTAACGAAAAACTCATGAAAAATTTATACTTTGACACTTAACACCTAAAGATACACTACATAAGTCAGGTCTTGAGGGCATGTAGTTCCCAGTGTAGGGAGGGGGAACTGCATGATATCCCTCAACCTTCTAAAACCTATCATTTACTGGACTATCATCCACATCACTTTCTCTACTGTTAAACACACCATGAACCACTTCACTCTCATTTATTTGACTATAATAACCAAGACCAGCTTTATCTTTAGCACTTATTTGACTATTTATCAGTTTAGTTAGATTCTTTGATGATTCTTCAAAATTTTCTAGTTTAAGTTTCAAATCATCTTTCTCTTTTAAAGATTCTTCTAACTGATTTTTAAGGTCTTTGATAGAGATATCTTTCACTTGGACATCATACTTTAAAAATGCAATGTTTTCCTAATAGACAGCTTCATTCTTTTCATGAACAACTATCCTAGCTTCTAATGATTCTAATCCCATTTGATAACCTATAATTTCTAGATTAGATTTTTTAAGAGCATCACGCTGTTGATCATACTGTTTTTGAAGAGTTTCATATGATTTTAAGCAATCTTTAGAGAAAGTATGTACCTCAGAGTCCGAACTTGATGAACTTGATGGACCTTGGGATGTATAGGCCATTAGAGCAAAGTTTGTGATGCCTTCTTCAGCCTGAAAGCTCCAATCATAACCACCTATCCCATCTTGAACAACCAAGGCATTTGTAGGAGTCTCCACTAGTACAGTCCTTCTTGGAACATCTCCATTTCTATTCCCCTGATTCCTTGGTGCCCTGCATTCTTTAGCAAAGTGACATCTCCTGTGGCAGTTGTAACATTCAACCTTTGTCTTATCAAAGCCAACAGTTTCTTTGCCATTAAAATTCATATTCATTCTTGTCTTTTTTAAGAATCTCTTCACCCTCATGGTAAGCATGACCACCTACCATTTGAGATCCATCTCATGAAGATCATCAGTATCAATCTGCTCCATATCTTCATTGTCTAACTGTGGACTATTAGATTGATTGACAAAGAAGGAAAACATGACATCATCAACATAGGTTGAGGAAGAAGCTTGTCCCTTTGACCTAGCAGCAGGAACATCATGAGCAATATTAAATGCTTCATTAGTACTGCTAGTATCATCTGAAGATACAAAATCCACATTCTGAGAGTTTGAGCTTGAGCTTAAGCTTGATTGGCTTTTAATCTCAGCTTCATACACCTTCAAGTTGTTGTACAAATCGTCCATGCTCAGCCCATCTAGATCAGCTTTGTTACGCATGATCAAGGCAATATTGTTCCAAGCTGATGGTAGACTTCTTAGCAACTTAAGATTTGCATCTTCCTGGGAGATAACTTCACCATGAATTTCCAATTGGCTGATGAGTTTCTGAAACCTATCATAGGTTTTATCCAGTCCTTCAGATCTTGATGCAGTAAAATTCTCATATTGCTGCTTCAGAATGGTTTTCTGCATTTTCTTTGATTCTTTGTTGCCTCCAAACATGGCCTTGATTTTGGGGCTTTTTTTTCCCCATAAGGTCTTTGCATCCTTGATTCCATGAAACTTCAATAGGTGCTCATCAGGAATGGCCAACAACAAAGTGCTTTTTGCTTTTAATTCATTCTTTCTTGCCAGCTTTTGTTCTGCAGTTTTAGGAGGAATGGGACCTTCAGCACTAGCTGATGCAACAGCAGGTGCATCACCATTCACAATAACCTCCCAAAGAGCATAATCAGTGTGAGTAAGATATTGCTCCATTCTCATGCTCCATAGATCATAGTCTCCTGTTTTGAGTATAGGAAGTTTTAGTGCAGACACTGTTTGGGTAGTTTCTGACTGTGATTCCATCTTCTCTTTGATTATGAGATCTTGTGTAGATATAGTGTTCTTCTTATTCAGAGTTTCTCAACAAGCTCTGATACCACTTGTTGATCCCTTCTTGACAGATCTTACTTAGCTTGTTAAAGCTTAGTTATATTGGATAGATCCAAGACAACTATAGTAGAAACTAAGATTGAGAATATCACAAACTATGCAGAATCTAGTTTGCAATACTAAAAAGAACAATGAAACAGTAAAACAAGATCTTTACTAAACTTTCAATATATTGAATACTATTTTGAATTACAAAATAGCTATGAATACTAACTATGATTGCTATGCAAACTATGAATACTAATATGAAAACTGATATCTAGATCTATGCCTTAGGGTTCCTTTTATACACCAAGGAAACCCTAATGGGCTTACAAAATGCGTCAAGTGATCATGCATATCTATTCCTAATATAACTCATGCATATCACTTTAGCAGTACTAACTATATAACAAACAATACTAACTAATAGTACTAATAAACTGGCAGTACTAACAATTTGTACTGGCAGTACTAACTAAGCTTGACAGTACTAAGTCTTCTCATGACAATACTAAGTTGAACCAGCAGTACAAAGTTATAGAAGCTCTTAATTCCCAACACATTGGCAATTTCATTGGCCCAGTTGTTCTCAGTTTTAGGTAATTCATTTGGAGGAACTGCCCAGTCCGGTTAAGGTGATTTCGGTCTTTCTTCTTCTGGAACATGCTTTAACCAGTCTGGTCTGGTCTTGATCTTTGGAAGATAGGCAACATCAGTGTCCTCTGAGTCTGAGATATGCACATCATCTGGTATTGGAACATCATCAACATGTTGTTCAGATTGAGGGACAATCTTTTGCTTGGAGGAGCTAGAAGGGGGATCTTGGTCGTCACGACCTCTCTTACGAGACTTGGCCGTTGCTTCAATGAACTCTTCCTTGTTTTCACGATCTATAGATGCCTCCAAAGCTTCATAAAGAGCTGCATGTTCAGGCTATGATCTATAGGAGCCACTTTCAAACATCCGATTACAAAGAATTTCTTTCATCTCAAATTCTGACAACTCTTTGAAGCGTTCACGAATTGGAGCTTGGAGAGCGTCTTGTACAGCTTCTTTAATGGTATCATTAACGTAATTGTCAATCTTCAAATACAAATCATGATTTTCCCGCGTGAAAACCCTGGATGAAAGAGCTTGAGTAGTTTTGTCCTGGAGCTTGTGTTTCTTCTCAAAGCCAACACATATCTTTTCTAGTACAGAGACACGAGCAGCTAGCGTAGGATCTGTAGTGCTTTGTTATGGTGGAGGTGGTGGCAGTGGAAGTGTTGGGGGTGTGGTGTGGGTTTTGGGGGGATGTTGAGGTGGTATTATGGGTGGGGAGGAGGTGTGGTTGTACTGGTTTTTTGGATAGTACAGTAATTAATTATTGGGGTAGGACAGGGGTTTGTGGTATGCGGGACACATGGAATCTTGGATAAGGGTTTGTTAAAATGTTGGCTTAGATGGCTAGCAATATGGACGTTAATTCATAGGGCTAGACTGTAATAACGATATCCCTCAAGTACCCCAAAAACACTAACAAATCCACCACTCCTCGGTGATTTCTTCACTCACTCCCCTTTTACCCACCAGTATTCCCATTTTCCCCTCCTCTCCTCCCCCCCCCACTCCCCCTTCTATTCCCCACCACCCAACACCCCACTCCTTCCCCCCCCCCCTCCTTTCTCCATTCCAACAATCATTTCCATCCCCCCATCCCCCCTCCCCCCTCCACCACCCATATCTTCCATCTTTCCCCACTCATCTCCACCATACCACCATTCCCCCCTCCGTTTCCGCCCTTTCCCCCCCCCCTCCCAACTTTCATTCCCCAATCACCCTCCCAATTTTCAACCATTTCTCACCTCCCCCCATTCACATCCCACTCCCCATTTCATCTCATTCACCACCTCCCTTTTCCCATTCCAACGATCCAAAGATGCCTACAAATCCAAACTTCATAAATAGCTCTCTAGCTATAGAGTAGCCGGCATAATGTTCATCAGGCTGGTTGATCTATAGGAGGAAAGGAAAAGAATAGGAAAAGAAGGAGTCCACTGTGAAGCAGGAGAAGGGAGGGAGAGGGAATGAAGGCATAGGTACAAAATCCACCACGCCAAACCGCTCCCCCCATTACCAACCCCCAACCCACCAAAACCCCCCGAACCCCCCCTCCTCAAACCTAAGCAAAACAAACAAACAAAAACATAACAATAAAAACTAAAAAACAAACCCCACACCCCAACAATACACACAAAATCCACTGACTATTCTGCCACAAACTCTCAACGAACGCTTCAATCACACCATAAACTTAAAACTGGAGCTCGGGAGAGCGTTTTGATAACCACTTCATCTTATTAAATGGTCTCATTAAACGTAAATTGTCCAAAATCATTCTAAATGATAAAAATCGGTGATTTTTTCTTTTTTTTTTTTTTTTTTCTTTCCCCGTGTGAAAAAAAAACCCCTTGAAATGAAAGAGCATGAGTAGTTTTGTCCTAGAGCTTGTGTTGTCTTTCTTATCTTCTTTCCTTCCCCTCACAAATAGTAAGCCAAAACACATAATTTTTTTTTTTTTTTTTATTTTTTTTTTCCTATAGTACAAAAGAGACACCTAGCAGCTACGTAGGAAATTCTCTAGTAGTGCTAACTTTTTTGCTTTGTTATGGTGGAAGGTGGTGGAACGATAAGACGAGATGGGTATAGAATATAATTATATGCCGAGTAATAAACGCGACCATAAAGACATAGGTGATCGCCAAAAACTAAAATAGAAACGCTCCCCGCTCCATTTAATAAAGTAGGTATGGATTACTATACACGTCGTCAACGTTCCCCTCCATCCTTTACCGATTTCCCTCCTGATATCTTCCCCCCCATCATATCTACTCAATCAAATGCATCCGCCAGCGCGTCCACTTCCATTTGTCATTCAACCCCCACCCGCCCTCAAACAAAACCCACACTAAAAAGCGCCTAGAAAAAATCCCGGCCCACCCCTTCAACCGCGCCTCACAAACACCAACCCCCCAAACACAGCGCTGCTCAATCCTACCTTCTTAAACATATACCCACCCTCACTCTTATCTCTACCGATCAACAAACCCCCCCCCCCCCCCCCCCCCCCCCCCCCCCCCCCCACCCCCTCCAACCCTCCACAACAAACCATCCAAACCTTCAAAACCCCCCCCCCCCCCCCCCCCCCCCCCCCCCCACCCCTCATGCAGCCAAAAAATCAAACCCCCCCCCCCCACCCCTACCCCCCCCCCCCCCCCCCCCACCCCCCCCCCCCCCCCCCCCCCCCCCCCCCCCCCCCCACCCCCCCTCTACTGACTAAAAACCACCCCTCAACAACACCCCCCCCGATCTGTTTCTGAAAAACCCACCCCGAAACAACTTCCACATTCGCTTTACCTGGTTCTTCTTCTGTTGGTTTGTCATTCAGGAACTGATCACCATAGGTAAAAGCATCATCAAGATTCTTCATTGACGAAAGAGTCCTGGATGAGCTTGGTAGATTCTCCAAGAAGACGTGTTCCTCAGTAGTATGCTTCAAGCTTTCGTGAACTTTAGGGTTAACTGTAGCGATGAAGTCTTTGTGCATGGGCTTAGTGTTTGGTCCAGCAAGAGCCACATGTCTTTGTCCAGGGTTTGATCCAGTCTGGTCTTCATCTGGTAGAGGTCGAGACTCGAGTGTATTACCAGGGTCTGATCCAGCCTGGCCTTTATCAAGTTCAACTATTCTTTCCTCTAGAGCCACTGTGTGAGATACATCCTCACCTTGTTTGTTAGCAACATCCAATATTTCAGTATCAACCTCACTATTAGATTTTTTTGTATCAGCATCGGTTTCAATATCTGTGGGTGAGAGAGTATCACGGATCACATTCGCGGATGTATCATCCCGAGGTACTGCAGAGAGTCCAGTAGATGCTTCCTTAGTCACTGGAGTCCACATCTGAAAAATATAATAATCAGTGGTACTTTTCTTCTTTGGCTTTTGTAGTTCTAGAAGTGATTGTGCAGCCTGTTCATTTGTAGCTATGCCTTTCCCTTTACCTTCAACTACTAGGAGGCTTCGGGTGACACATGAGGCAGGTTCATGAATAGCCACTCCGCCGACGGGTGCCTGAAAAGATTCCAAACTCATCTGAATACCTCTTTGTAGATTGTACTCATCATCTTCTATTTGATGTTCAGAAGCTGGTTGAGGTTCTTCATCTTCTTCGTCAATAAGACGGTCAAACCTCTTTCCCTTTTGAACTTTCAACACTTTACCCTTGCTGGCTTTATTTGAGGGAGTAGGCTTGGTGGATTTCTCTTTTACATGCTTCATTTGTTTGGCTGGTGCATGCTTCTTTGACGTATCAGTTGGTGGAACTGTCTTCTTCTCCACACTTTCCTCATATGTTACATCAGTTGGTTGACGTGGTTTGCGTGTAGCCATTTCCAAGTATTTATGGTAGTATTTTGCATTACAAATAGCATCAGTTAATAGATCTTTAGGAATAGGCATTCCAAATACCTCATCCAATCCTCCTTTGGGGACGAACTTGAGGTTGCCAAGTGTATAGTCATCTGTTGTAATGTGAAGAGGAGACTGTGTCCTTTTGTGAATGTTGCGTCTTGCTACCAAGTAACATATGATCAACTTTATGAATCTGCAGTATGTAATAACATGAGGCTTAGGATTCTTGGTGGGAACTTTCAGATTGGCTACATCAGTAAAGAAGGTTTTGATTGCCTAAACGAACTCTTCCTAGATGAGTTCTGCAAAGTCTATGTTGGTTCCTGTGACAACACCCCACAATATCTGAAGAACTGGGTGTCGGGGTCTGTCACTACCAGAAGTCTTACCCATTAAGCATTGGTTTATCATCGACAGAATGGATCTCTATGGCTGATAGAGACTGTTCACGTACATCTTTGAGACAAAATGGAGTTCTTTAGGGTATCCCAGATTGTTCACAAAATCTATAACCAAATCCCCAGCTGGAGGTGCCACAAAAGGGTGTGCAGGATCTTTAGGAGTAATTCTCAAAGCAATGCGAAGAAGATCGACATCCAGAGTAAACCACAGTTCATCCAGTTGGAAACTGTATATACCTGACTTAGTATCCATAGTTAAAGTGTTTTAAAATTGCTGAATGTAGATTGAGGGAACATTAGCTGAAGCAGTAAAAGCACAGAAGAAGTTGGCATTCTGTAGGATATCCAATGAAATGAGAAAGATGGAATTCTTTTGCTTCCTTTGTAGATCCATTAGGAGATTTCTCTTTCTAATCGGCAAGCGAGCCTTGACTGGAACCAATTGATCATCAGATCTTGTAGGAGCAGGGACATTCTCTTCAGCCATCTTATATGCTTAAGAATATCAACAAAGATACACAATATATCAAATATTTGATGTTAGATAAGAATATTAGCCTTGTGTTTTGAGTTACCATGCCTTGTTTGATTAAGGTTGTAAAATAATTCACATTGAGTCAATGAATATTCGACAAGTCCAATGACAGGTTAACTGAGCCCAGATGGGAGTTAACAAGTCAGTTGGGCCTTTAGATTGGGCCATATAGGGTTATTGGACTTAATGGGCCAAGACTCAAAACTGTGGCCCAAACCGCTGCGAAGCAGTTCATCAAACCGCTATGAAGTGGTTTAAGTAAACCGCTATGGAGTGGCAAACCGCGGAGAAGGGATTTGACCAAACCGTTGTGAAGAGGTTTGGACATACCGCGATGAAAGTTGATTGACAGGCCTCTATGAATAAAATATTAATTAAAATTAAAATTTTATCAAATCGCTGTGATCAAACCGCTGTGAATATTTATTGGTATTTAATCAAACCGCTGTGGATTAGAAATTTTTTGAAATAACGGTTTGAATATTTTAATATTAAAAGTTTATTTGACCAAACCGCGGTCCACCTGTTTAATTAAAATATTATTAAAAACTAGCAAACCGCTACGACGAGAATTAAGCAAATCTCTATCTAGAAAAAGACATGGCAAACCGCAATCTAGAAAAAGACATGGCAACCCGCTATCAAGAATATCCTGATCAAACCGCTGTCTTAAACAATGGTTTCTCAGCAAACCGCTATTATGAATGCTTAACACAAACTTAATTTTGGCTAGTCCCAAATGCAATCCAAGGCATCTTATCTCATTTTGAACTCCTAGCACGCATTTTTAACATCCTAAATCTTAATATTGCATCCAATTTGAGCACCAATTCTCACATAAAGCCATGAAATCTTTTAAAACCTAAAGGGGGCATGCATACATGTTTTAGCAATACGATAGTGACTTCTACACTACAACTAAGCATACACAAACAGTTTACACTAGCAACAAACCGCTGTTGACTATTAAAAGTCAAACAACATTCGAAAAACATCTATTCATGCATACTAGAGATTAGGGATCACAAATGAACATAAAAAACATCATCTAACCCTAAAGAACAAATCCCAGCAATAAAATCACACCTCATTACACTACACATAATTTCGATCAAAAACGAATAAAGAATTAAGCATAGCATACAACTGTGTTAAGATTACATCAAACAATTTCAGATCGAGTGTTAAACAACCATATACACATCTATCCCAACCACCAATCACCATTTCCAAACAACATTAAATTTTTCAAAAAGAACTTGATTCGTTTCTAGTGATTCACAGTGATTTAATGTGTTTTAATTCGATTCCTTTAAGTTACAGATAGATCTAAGGATATAGAACAAGATTTAACCGGTACCTTAGCAAGAAAAATCCTAGAAATCAAGAATCGAGAGTGCTACAGTGGTGTGGCGGTTTATGTGAGAGAGTGCGTGTGTTTTAAGTTTGACTGAGAAAATGAAGGTTTGACCGGATTTGGCAAACCGCTGCTATTTAAACTCCTAAGTTTTGAATTGGCAGATTTGGTCCTTGGGGTTTCTAGCATCTTTTATTATTGGTTTAAGATTTTTCTAAGGTTAACTAAGTTTGAATAATGGCAAGGTTAGTCCTTTTAGTTATTTAGTGATAAGAAACAAAATTGAAAATTGTACATAAGTCCCTATACTTTCTAACTAATGGCAACTTTGGCCCTTTGAGTTAAAATTAATTAACTCTCCTTCAAATTATAACCTGTTTCAAATAAAAAAACTTTTCCATTAACTGTGTGATGTTTTAGAAACCTGTTTGATGAAATAAATTTAAAATCACTCTCCTCCTTAAACAATGACTCGTTTTCTATTTAAAGAGTAGTAGTCGTTGTTTGAGTTGAAAATTTTATTGTAAAAACACGAGCTGATTAATTTTCAACTACACATTTTCCACCGTGGTTAACACAAAAAATATTGAAGAATCAATTAAGAAAAATTTATCTGGTTAAAAAGGAAGACTTCTCTTCTTTAGGAAGAAATAACACACTAAAACGTACATTATTCCTATGATGCATGGATATACAATAACCCATGCCCGGGAAAAATTGATTTCCCGTTGTTAGGAACAACTGTCTTTTTGACGACATGCTTTCCTCAGATTGAAAAGCGGGTTGCAGTCTGAAATAACTGCAAGCCATAAAGACATGTTTTAAAAGGTTTGAAATTCTGCTCGAACTTTATTTAAAGACTTGTGTCATTATTGAATGACATTTCTAGGTCCGTAAATATTATCGATTTTCAGAAGACATGTCTTGAAAAATATTTTTGGTATTTTCTATTTTCTGATTTTTATGGTTTTTGTAGGTTATATATTTTTGTATTTTTGTTTTTGGTTTTAAAATATGTACATAGGATACATGAAGACCTTCCTTTACTCATCCTCTCCATCTTGAAGACGTTTGAGAGTTTCCGGAGACATACTCTTCATTCCTAGTCGCGGAAGAAGAAATTCGAACCACTCTCTTGGTAATGCCTTTGTGAATATGTCCGCAAGTTGATAATCCGTCATCACAAAGTAAAGTTCAACCACGCCATTCTCTACTTACTCTCTTATGAAATGGTGAAGTATGTCGATGTGCTTTGACCGGGAGTGCTATACATTGTTGCAATAGAGAGCGATAACACTTTTGTTATCACAATACATATGTATATTATTGAATGCAAAGCCGTAGTCCGTTAGCTGTGATCTCATACAAAGTATCTGAGCACAACATCTAGACATGGCAATGTATTCAGCCTTTGTGGTTGAGATAGCAATGCTTTTCAGCTTCTTCGATAACCAGCTCACTAATTTGTCTCCAAGAAACTGAGCACTTTCTGACATACTTCTCCTTATATCTTGACAACCTGCATGGTCAACATCTGCTTAGGCCGTTAGTGCCATAGCGGTGTCCTTCGGATACCAAAGACCCCAGTTAATGGTGCCTCAAAGGTACCAAAAGACCCGCTTAATTGCCTCAAGGTGCTTTTTGGTAGACTTAGCCTGATACCTAGCACACATGCACACGACGAATACAAGGTCTGGTCTACTGGTAGTGAGGTACATTAATGAGCCGACCATTCCTCGAAATCGAGTCTGGTCAACCGGAATCCCTAAGGGGTCCTCATCCAGTTTTGATCTATCCACCATTGGTGTATCTACAGGGTCAGACGTATCTATTCCATTTTTTGTTAAAACTTCGAGAGCATATTTTAATTGATTAATAAAGATGCCTCTGGGACTTTGAGAAACTTGTAATACTAAGAAAAATGACATTTTCCCCATCATTGACATCTGAAATTTTGAATTCATCTCTTTTGAAAATATGTCACAAGCTTTAGGATCAGTCGAGGCAAATATAATATCATCTACGTAAATTTGAACAAGAAGAATATGTTTGCCTTTTTTCTGGGTGAATAACGTAGGATCCACTACATCGTGGGAGAACTTGTTATCCAGAAGAAACCTTAATAAGGTGTTATACCACGCCCGTGGAGCCTGCTTTAGACCATAAAGAGCATTCTTCAGATGATAGACGTGTGTAGGATGATCTGGATCAACAAATCCTATAGGTTGACTGACGTAGACTTTTTCTTTCAGCTCGCCATTCATAAATGCAGTCTTTATATCCATCTGGTAGATGATCATGTTCTTGCTGGCGGCATTTGTAATAAAGATTTTGATAGCCTCTATCCGTGCAACCGGTGCAAATGATTCCTCAAAATCGATACCCTCTTCTTGACGATATCCCTTCGCTACTAACCATGCCTTGTTCTTTAGAACATCACCATACTCATCAAGCTTGACTTTGTAAATCCACTTGAGAGCGATTATCATTACACAGTCTGGTTTTGGAACCAATTCCCATACTTGAAGCTGATCAAATTCATGAATTTTCTCTTGCATAGCTTCAAATAAGCAAACTTCACCATGGCAGTCTTGAAATTCTTGGGTTTGACTTTTGAAAGAACAGAATTATAAATACACCACAAGGCATCGGTAGCTAACTGTTTTTTGGTGGATACCAAACGAGAAGGATTACCAATTATATTATCCATTGGGTGATCATTGGACCATTTTCCGAGATGATTATGTGGTTGAATAACTTGAGTGGATTCAGCTGAACTAACATCCCCCGATGATGACTCTTCAGAACTAGGTTCTGGAGCAAACACGTTTACAAAGGGATTGTCTTTAGCTTGAGCAAAAGGATTGTCTTTGATAGTGGGTCTCGCTGCAACACCTTGATATGAGATAGGAGGTTGTACTTTTGAGGATGACGGTGAATGACTTGTTGACGGTGCATCTTGATCAATTGTTGTAGAAGAAGGTGTACCGGCTGAAACAACTGGAACTTGAACTGCAGGAGTAGGAGGTACCGGTCTTTCAACACTATAGGGTTCTAAGTATTCATCGAACATCGGATGGAATAAAATCACCAGATCTTTATTAGTTGGTGGTACATAAGGAGCTGCAGCGACCAGATTTGATACGAGCCCTGAACTAATTTGTCTAGGCATCAACAAAATTGGCTTGGGTCCTGTGCTGATGTGAACATGATCCATTTGCTTAGACAGCTCATCGAATTGCACGTGAATTATTTCCATGATTCGCCGGGTTCTTTTGTTGTAGATTCTATAACCCTTCCTATTGGGAGCATAACCAACAAAAATCCTAATATCTGCTGTCGCTTTCAATTTTCTAAGATCTTCGCTGTCATTTGTAGGGTAACAAAGAGCACCAAAAACTCAAAGAAATTTAAGATCAAGTTTCTTATCATGTACAAGCTAGTATGAGGTTTTGTTATGCCGAGTATGAATTAGGGATCTGTGTTGGGTATAGCAAGTAGTAGCAACAACTTCGGCCCATAGAAACATCGAAGCTTTTGAAAATATCAGCATTACCCGAGCAGCTTCCACAAGAGTACGATTCTGTCTTTCGACAACGCCGTTCTGCTGAGGAGTTCTCACAACAGATTTTTGGTGAAAGATGCCGACACTTTCATAGAATTCAGTCAGAACTTGATAAACAAACTCCGTGCCATTGTCTGTTCGGATGTATCTGACAATTTTATTGAGACCAACTTGAATTTGCTTGAGAAACTTAATAACAAACTCTGTAGTTTCATCTTTTGATCTCAAAAACTTAACCTATGTGAATCTTGAATAATCATCCATGATGATCAAAATGTATTTCTTCCCATTAATACTCTGCACTCTCATTGGTCCATTGGTATGTGCTTAAATACACATACCTTTTACCTTTAAAAACGAGCTAAAATAACCAAAAACGGACTTAAAATGCC
>BQNB010042495.1:0-46093 GCA_026074375.1 Tanacetum coccineum
CTTTGGGATGTAAAACTCGGTCGGTTCCTCTCATACAACTTGAGAAGAGAATGTAGAACTCTAAAAAAATAGAGAACTTCCTTTTGTAGTGTCCTTCCCTTGATATACATACAATTCAATATTTAGTGAATCGCCAAGTTTGTCTACTAGATAGGAATGTAAAAGAATAATTTACACATTGCCTGCTGTCTAGGACCTTCTTCTGGGGATAAGCTGACCTATGCCTTCATTTGCTTTGTTATTCTTCGTTAACGTGTTTGGAAGTTGAATGCCTTGATGGAGTAGGCAAAAATGAATCCAAAGAGTACAGCAAACCCGACGTTGATTACTGCCACATACCCTAGAAAATCATGTTCAAACCCAAAATATTTGTTGACGAACTCTTTAACTGTTTCGCCCGATTCTAGCTTGCCATTCATATCTCCAAATTGTGAAACAACCAATCCATATAATGTCCAAGCAACCGGGCATATATAGTAGTACCATCTCCACCATATGGGTATTCTCTGTGGAAAAGGCCAAATAATCTAGTGTTTAGAGATGATGGTATATCTGAAAGGTGGCAAATTTGACACCTTTACGTATGAAGGAGTTGATTTGACTGAAGTTTTATTTCTAACTGCTTCAAGAAGTTCCCAAAAAAAAACTGCAGTTGTTTAGACTTGTAAATGTAATCAATCTATCTATAAGCAGACATAAACAGGATGCAGTCCACTTACTGTTCGTGGAATAATGAATCCCGAGAATAGGTTCCATATTGCGAAAAAAGCAGATGAGATAATAGCAGCTATGTTGTGGTTAGGGGTAACCGCCACTGTCATCATCCCATAAAATGTGAAATACAGTAATGAGAAGTAGATGAAGAAGAGATGCCAAAAGAACTTCACTACTGTCCACTCGTATCCAATCATTGCGTATACAATAATGCCGTAGACAATTGTTTGAACAAAAATGTATGGTATCTCAATCATAACCTGCACAGGAGTCAGTTATGAGTGTCTATTTCATTTCTAATTGTGCTCCTAGATTATATATTTATATACATATAATCCCTTTTAAAAGAACCAGTTATATACCTGTCCAAAGGCGTACGGGAAAGCTGAGTACATTCCAGCAGCTCTTTCCCTGTAAAATACCGTTCTCTCGATGGAAACAACAGGCTGTACCGTCACAGCATTTTGTACTCCAATAAATGTTACAGCAGCGTACATAGAACCCATTGCATTAAAAAGATCTTGTGTCTTTTCCCTAGGGTTCCAATAGTTTTCTATGTTAGCATTAAGGAAAGTGAAAGATAGTTTTGTTAGAGGTGGGCACTATGTTGAAACGGATCATAGTGGGTTGACCCGGGAAACACTTTTATGTCCAATTTTGGAATAACAATACAAAATCATCTTTAAATAACGAATGTGTTGGTTATGATCACAAAACCAATATTGCTAATATACTAATCTAAATCCTTGAACAAAACGATTTACGAGGTTGTTTGCATTAAAAGTAGTTTTTCAGCAAAATAAACTCATTCAACCTATGTGACCCGTTGGATATTAACTACAACCCAAACCGACACGTTCATCAGTAAATGTATCGAAATCTGACACCCCTAATTTTTGGATGAGTGTGTCACTTGCTGGCTTACCTTTTGGAGCCCATATCCCAGAAGATTGTGCCAAACATGAAGGCGATAAATGTAGTGAATAGGAACCTCACGGCAGTGTATTGCGGGTTTCGCCAATAAGACCAATATTGTTTCCAAAGGCATGCCATACATTGTGTCCAAAAAGATTGTGAATACTGAGTACGGAAATGTATATCATAGGAACCAGGTACAGGTTGGCTATGTTCCCTTATCAACTCCTTATTTCTCCTGAATTAGTCACCAAAAGGAACCATTAGCATATACAATAAGCACTTCAAGTATGGATAATATCGAGTGTTGTGATCAGCATACTTGTATAGTTCTGAGCTTTTGTATATTTCAGCAAAGTTAACACCTAAAGCTGATTCCTGTGCTCCCGAGGTCACTTCTAACATCCAAGTTGCTGGATTGTATCCATCTTTAATTTTATTCACTCCATTAATGTCCTGAAATCAATTCAACATGATCAATTGATGTTGATATTTGAACCGAGAAAATATAGAAGGATCGTATATTGGTATACTCACCTCGAAGTACTTGATCAAATGAGCACAATGACGGCCTAATGGACCAAAGTATATTTCTTCACCTCCTCGTTTGAGAAGAAACAACTGCAAGTGGGAAATTCAGTAATTACTATCTGTTTGGAATTTGAGTGGGCACCAAAGCAATTTATTATGACCAAAACTAGAGGTGACAAGATACGCACATTAAAATAAGTTTTGCTTGGAACAGGAACGTTTGTAGGACGGTCAAAACATGCCAAAACAAGTTAGGTCACACAAACTTCCTTAATTTTTTTATAATTATTTACTGACTACTTATGATTTCAAAAACAATATTGTTATAGGTTTTGGAGATTGAATGCACTAAAAAGACTTCGGTGACTTTTCAACCCGTCTAACCGCTCTATTTCAGCAAAAATCTTCTTATTTGACCCGTTGGAGTAACAACAATCCAAAGCGACCTACTTATAAGTAAAACCATTGGAAATTACACCTCTAACCGAAGCTTACCTCATCAAAAGCATCAAAGATGTCGATACTTGGCTGATGTATCGTGCACACAACTGTTCTACCTGTGTCAACCGTGTTTCTGACTGTTCTCATGACTATGGCAGCGGCTCTTGCATCCAAACCTGATGTAGGCTCGTCCATAAATATTATAGATGGATTAGCCACTAGCTCAACTGCTATTGTCAGCCTCTTGCGCTGTTCAGTTGAAAGCCCATTCACACCGGGTAATCCCACAAGTGCTTCACTTAATGGAGTTAGCTCCACAAGCTCCATCACTTCCTTAATAAACATCTGCATATCATAAGACGTAAATTAAATATGACAGTTGTGTTGAGTTTGAGTCATTTTGTTGAATGAATTCAGATTGAAAA
This sequence comes from Tanacetum coccineum, assembly GCA_026074375.1. Classification (NCBI taxonomy): domain Eukaryota; kingdom Viridiplantae; phylum Streptophyta; class Magnoliopsida; order Asterales; family Asteraceae; genus Tanacetum; species Tanacetum coccineum. Next base: position 3,027 of record BQNB010042495.1, read on the forward strand.
TATCAATACGCACACAATAAAAAATGAGCTACTTTTTGGATGTAGATTCTCTACAATAATGCTTAGCTAAACCATATGTCATAATCCCTATTTATGAGTTACGTAGTTATTAAAATAATAATCTTGATAATACTGCTATTGCCTACATTTATTCGGGAAATACCATTGTTTCCATGCTACTAATTGACCCTTAATAACACAAGGACAGTAATTGTTATACCTTTCTGGTTGCAGAATCAACTTCAGGAGGTAACCGTAGCCATGAAGAATATTGCAAGGATTCTGAGACGGTGACATGCGGGGAATGAATGTCAGTTTGCTCACAATATCCTGCTATGCGAGCATATGTTTCTTGCTTCTTTGGGTACCCAGAGATGCTGATCCTTCCCTCAGTGTACCCACCTGTTTTTCGTCCCGCCAAGACATCCATTAAAGTAGTCTTTCCAGCCCCGCTGATCCCCATCAAAGCAGTCAAAACTCCTGGCCTAAAACAACCACTAACATCCTTTAATAGTTCTAGCTTGTCTTGTTTTACACCTTGAGCTTTCATTTCCTGCATAGCCACATCTTACTTCAGTATCAAAATGTAAACCTTTGGTATCAAAATGTCAAGAAATTTAGATTCAGGTAATATTTTGACTTGGTTTGTTTTGAGCACCATGTTGGAAAAAGTTAACATGGTCCAAGCTATTGACACATCTGCTGTCAAGTCATAATTTTGACCTGGTATCCGCCGCTTACAGAAAACTAATATATTTAAATTTTGGTTACCTTTTTGAGAATTTGACGGTTTTTCTGTCCCATAAGAGTTAAACTCATTATATAGGTTAGATTATGATGATATTAGTTCTCTAGAGTGATACTTTTGTAACTCAAGAATGAACTTAGAATTATAAAGTTTGGAAAATATTCGATTGTGACATATAAACCATTTTTTTCTCATCAAGTTACCTGAGGCATATCTACTGCATATCTGATTTCATCAAATGTGAGGGAAAGGGGAACAAAAGGTAACACCATCCCACGCTTCGGTTTCTTATCGGCTTCAGTTATAGTGGCAACTCTGGATGACATTGACCTTGACGATACACTTGTTCGAACTTCATTTTTTGTGTCTCCATAAACATTTTCTTGTATTTTTATAGCATTTCTTGCAGCCAATGTTTCTTCGGATAGAACTGCCTGCGGCTTCCCGAAGGCTGCATCAGATGACCCATTTCATTATAACAAAAATTTGTATTGTTTTGTTGGAAATTAAAAGGACAACAATATAGAAGATTACGTATATGTTGATTTCTTACGGTTGAGGTATGTGAGAGCCAAGATGTTGAAGATATTGAAGAGGAAAATATATCCAACTAAAGCACCTACACAGATCCAATACCATTTCGCTTCTGTGAAAAGTCCACGAGACTTTAGAACAGCAACACCTAACGTTTCTGTGGAGTTTGGTAAAATCTACAAGACAAAACCACTCCATAAGCTTTACATGATGCATCTTTTACTTAGTTTATACTTAATGCATGATAACTAATTTTAAGTGATAGAAAAGTTTAATATCGGATTACCTGATTCCAACTCTTTCCAAGAAATTCATTGACCGCCATACCATTCTGGCCATACATCAGAGGTGAAATCCAGTAACCCCATGCCCACCACTTCTTTATATCATCTGATGTGAATAAAGGGAGTAGATCAACTTCTGTAAATATAAGGAAATTATTAAGATATCAAGTCATATGCTTTACCCTTGGATAAGACAAATCCACCAAGCACCATAATGGCAAGAAGTGCGAGTGAGGCAAATGTGTTGGCTACAATGATATTCCTTCCTAATGCGGCCATGAAACGAAATAATGCAGAAGCCATCTGGTGAATGCATATGAACAATAGCAATTGTCTGAAAAACCTGAAAGGCCTTAACTTTGTCAGAAATAAGAATGCCATATCTGCTCTTGCATAGTAGAGTAGTAAACAGTTTAAATAGAGCTGTCAATTTGGGTCAAAACTGTTCAGGTTAGTGAGTTTTCCCCAAAGCACTTATTTGTCTACCTAAAAGTTTTTAATTATTAGTTACGGGTTTACATATGATTACAAAAATAATACATACAATTCTGTAAAACATTTTAGGATGTTGTATGCATTGATAAAAGTATTCTTCGGGTGACCTTCAACGCGTTTGACCTGCTCCCCGATTTGACCCGATCTTGTTTCACGCTATTTATCTGACTCATTTGACCCGACTGATATTAAAAATGAGCCAAGTCGACAAATTTATAAGTAAACTGGTTGTAATTTCGGCTCTAGTTTTAGCCGAGTTAGAAATGATTACCTTCCGACATCTGGATCAAAGCCTACAACATAATAGGTCATGATGATCCAAGTGGCAACTTCAACAAATGTGACTGGGATCTTAAGGATCCAAGTGGGTAGCGAGTATATCCAAGCAGGAAAGAAGAGAAGGTCTCTTTGCTTGTAGAACACGGGAAGTTTTATAATGCTTAACCCGAGCTCCGAGAATCCATTGAATGTAATCGTTAGTAATGTGAAAAAGAGAGCACCCATATAAATAGTTCCGTCCATTATTGTTTTTCTTGGCATCTCGGTTCGTAGAAATACTGTCATTGTTGTAGTTGCCAAAAAAATAAGCTGAAAGAGTAACGGGTTAACTAGTCAATGATTATGTATGTGTAAGTGGAAATGACTGGTTTTTGATATTGATTAATGCAACTTAAAGAAATACAATTACATAATCAGGTGTTTAAAGTTAGAGATAGTTGCTTAATACGGAGTAGTACAGTTTGTCCCTAAATAACCCGAAAATCATAATCAGTTTTAGCCAATCCCTCTAAAATTATTATTGTGAATTTCAAGTTGAGATGATAAGTTTAAACACGTATTCAAACAGTCTCTAAGCAACCTACATTGTACTGTTATGTTACGTACCTGTGTCATCTTGAATATATAGACAAAAGAGTTCCTTTTCATAAGCAAGTATTCTCTAGATACACAAGCTTTTAACAATTCCTTTCTGCTAACACCATATTTCTTTGTAGTTAAGGCTGCATGGTGGCTCTTGGCTCTGTCAAATGGAGCAGCAAGTTCATCGCCAAGCTTTCTTCCCACATGGAACAACTGAAATGCTTCTGCAAATTCTTGTACCGTAACAAAACTGTAAGGTTCATTCGTTCTTACCCAGTATTGTTCTTGATCTTTCTTTGATGTTACCTATTATTTCACACATTCAGAGGAGCATGAGTTGAACGTTTAATTCTAAATCAAATTGTATTACTAAAAGTATAGCCGTATAGGTGGCCATTTCTACCCATTTACAGGTACCTACATATGGGTAGATTCAGGTTATCATTTAAAATTAATGAGTCAAATATGTAAGCTTTAAAAACGTAACTAGAAATGAAAATAATCATGTGAGACCAGTAATGCGTTAATTAATTATCGTCTAAAAAAGTTTTATCTCATAAAAATATTAGATTAGTATTTCTATAGTATAGGGAACAAGAACTTGAAAATATTACTTCTTGTAAAAAGTCAGCAACTGCTTTTCTCTCTGGACATTTGAAACCCATGTAGTCAAAGAACTCTAACACATTTTCGAGGGGACCTTGATACACAACTTGTCCATCCGAAAGAAGTATAACATCATCAAATAAGTTGTATGTTTCCGGTGCAGGTTGGAGGAGAGAGATCACACAAGTTCCTTCAAGTATGTGAATTGATTGCCTAATTGAATTTACTATTTGGAATGTCGTTGAACTGTCTAGACCAGTTGATATCTCATCCATAAATAGCGCTCTTGACGGTCCAACCATCATTTCGCCTGTTGTAACTCGCTTTTTTTGCCCTCCAGAAATTCCTCTGAACATTTCGTCCCCTACTACCGTATCCGCGCAGACTTCAAGACCTAAAATCTGCATACGCAAGCATATATACTAGAAAGTTAGTTGTGATTTTTCTTACAAACTCACTTCATATTCCACACTTATCAAGATACTACCTTCATAACATATTCTGTAACGACACTAGCCTCTTGCCCTTCCATTGATGCTGCCTAAGTAAATTATTTGATAAAAGTTAAAGATTTAGTCAGGTAACAATGCAAAGTTTATATGATGACGTTGCAGTTATAACTATAGGGGGGAAATTGCAACACAATTATGCAAAATTAAAGAAGGTGGCGATACTGAATTAGAAAGGGGCGGATTTTGGTTATATTCTATCTCAAATGGTAAAAAATAGGTTTAGCTAAAAGAGCAACAGGTTTATCTCAAATGGCCGGTTACCTCACCCTACCATTTTGCCGCATTTATTTATAATTATGAATATTGTTTGAGCTTTCATTGTCACCTTCATGTAGAGGTCAAGATCGGGATCAGGCTTGATGTTTGCTTCTTTTTCTCTAACTTGACAGGACTCCTGCCACCATTTCTGGAATATCTTCCACATCTTATTTGATCTAAAGTTGGATACAGTCGACGTCTATTGTCATGTATAATTCATGTGATAACTTTTGCGATTCTGTATTTTGTATACATTGATATGTTTATTCAAATTTGCAATCAATTTACACCATAATTTGCTCCAACTTCATGTGGATCTGGCAGTGATGACAAAGTGTTTCTCGGGACTGTTCATTTCTTCTATATGAAGATCATATTGACTATTATAGGCGGGAACGTTTGTTTGTGGAAAACAAATTCCATTCATTTCATGCCCATTGTAAGTCCACTCTTCCCCCGGGACACCTGGAGTCATTTAAATGTGCACGTTGATTTTTAGATTTCTATTATAAAATGATGTCAACTTGATTAGAATTATGGTCTTCTAGTGTAGTGGGACTCTAGTTTTCCTGCCAAAGCCAAAAGCAGTGTAGTTTTCCCTGAACTTGGTGGGCCTAACAGCAATGTCATTCTGTGGTACAAACGAAATGCGTCGCATTTACTTCTCATGACAAGTGTTGTGGGCTTGTGGCATATATTTGAAGTATAGGTGTAAAAATAGGTCGACTGGTTTCAGTAATCAGATAAAACAAGTTTGGTGTCAAACGACTCAAATTTTAGGCTGCCATAAATCAGGTTGGGTCATTTTGCGTTGACTTACCAGCACTCTTTCTTAACAAATCTCTATCTTATATATACGTAATGTACTATTTATGAAGACGAAAATTGTATTTTATAGAAAAATATTGTGTTTTTATATAGGAGAATTGCAATACATTTTTGGGTGACATTCTGAATCGTTCCATTTGTAGATAAATCTAGATTTTTTCCCGCTTAATGTGGTGGAAACAAATTATAACTCAAACGGGCCCATTTTCAGGTAAATGGATTTAAACTGCCATATCTACTACTATGTTACATATGATGTAGCATTGCATACAAATGCCCTACTCATGAGCTAACTTACCTGCCAGGTTTAACAATACCACTAACATCATGTAGGATCGGTAATGATTTCTTTCTGCTTGGAAGGAGATGCAAATAATTCAAGGACCCCTGTATTGTAAAAGAAAAAAAAAGAAATTATTTGAATGAAGTTCAACTAAAGGTTGGAAGATAGCTGGGTTGGAAACGAGTCATACTGAACGGGTCAGATCTAATACCGTTCAAAACTGACTGTCTGGGTTGGTCTGACGGCAAACACTATTTCGTTCATAACCCATTAATAGTTTTAGGTGGTTGTGATTGTGAAGCAATATCTCTATGATAACAATAATATAAATGATTGGATTAAAATCATTTAGAAAGTTGTATACTTGTATGTATTAAAAATATACTAAGTTTCAACAATTTGACCCATTTATGTAATGTTTTTAATTTGACCCATTTTGCAATAAACCACAATGCAGGAGTGAAGAAGAACAACCTCAAGAATGTTAACTACGAAGTTGATTATAGTAGGCAATGCTCTCCCACCAACATACGCTTCTGCATCAACATTCAAATGCTCAAAACGAACCTCGATAGTGGGAAGCTTTAGTCCAACTCTGTATTCATTCAAACCTCACGTAAGTATACAAAAGAAAACAACAAGAATTCAAGAAGACCATTCACATGATCAACTAATAAAGTTAGTTGAGCTTAATTAACCACCTGTCAATTCGCTCTTTAAGCTTTAGCAAGAACTTATCATTGTCTTCCTCAGCTATTCTAACAAGCCTATCCAGCAAATTCCTTTTCTCAACCAATCCAAGATTCTTGATATCAATCTCTTTAGAACAACCTTTTTCTTCGGTTAGTATGCCTCTCTCTAATCTTAAATTTGTTGGAAGCTTTTCTATAGCAGCCCATTTTAACGCCTCTTCGTCGTCCTCTTCATGGGAGGATCTTGAAAAGAAATCTCTACCACTATTCCTCCATATACTAGACGTACTTATTCGCGCACTGCTAACTCTAAATACCTCGCCATCCGCCATTGTGTGATTTTGAATTCTATGCGTTTATGTTACTCAACATTTATAAGGATCAGTTCTATATACTGCATATGCTTAGATTCTTTTTTTTTCTTCTTTATGCAGGAACCAAATATGAATATGAATGTGTATATATAACACTTTTGGTTGGTAAAAAAGGTGTGACTTGTATTTCTTTTCGGGTAGAATAACTTCATAAGTGAGGTATCATGTGTCATTTGTGCTGGAAATCAATCATCACTACTGGTCCTTTCATTCTTGTAATCTATATTGCTTACATCATCCTTAACTCATAATAATATCATCAACTAGTACATTTTTTCCATTTCGTTGGTTAGGATTGCCTAACAAATTTTTTTTGTCCCTTTTGAATTTATAATATTTTAAATTGTTTGAAAAAATGTATATTGAAGTTTAATGATGTGAATCATGTGATATTTTTGAAAGTTGCAAGGATTATTCGAATATATTTTTGGTCAATATTAGAGTATGTATATTGGTGAAAAAATGTATATTGAAATGCTTTTGCATATTTATACAACCCTATAATGTGTTTTCTCAAAATGGAAGATTTAAGATTATAAGCAACACACTTACTAATAATGAAATTGTTTTAGTTTCATAATAAAATGAATAGCTCGCACTATATTTATAAAAGTAACACATTAAACTTGTAACCACCATCTTAAGCTCAAGGTAGCGGTGACAAGAGCTTACTATCCATCTCAGCGGTACCTCAATCTTTTCTCTCCTTTCACGTTCTCTCACTATAAACTATACGTGGTCACCATACCTCACATTTTATACCCATTTTTAATACTTTTATTCATAAACTATAAACGTAAATATCAACGTAAACGTAAACGTACGAAATTAAAAACGTAAAATGTATGAAATTAAAATTTTTTATTCAAACAAACTAAATTCCATTAATTCAAATAAATACAACTATTAATCATAAATTAAAAATGTTACATATATAATTAAAAACATAAGCATACGAAATAACAAAATAAAAACATGATTCGAGCTTTTATATTGCTCTGTAATTGTTAATGAATTCTTCCTTCTCAGCAATGCTTCGAAGCAATTCGTTCCTAGCCGCCACCAAGTTGTTTGAGTTTCTCATATCGGCTCCAGTCGTCCTTTGCAGAGTATGCAAACCGTAGTTGATAAGGAGATGATCTGGCAGCGAACCCACCCTCATCATTTCAGGACCATGGCTACGCATTTGTTCAAGATAGCGAGTCAATACGTCAAACAAATTGTTCGTCAGTAGCTTCAAGTTCTTCCCATAGTCGCCTAAGGATACTTAGTCTCACATCATTTGGTTTAGTAGCCATAGTGTCCGTTGTGTGAAAAAAAAATGATAGTTGAGAGAGTTTAAAAGAAGGTGTGTGAAAAATAAATGATGGTAAAAGGTATTTATAGAGGAAAAACTTTATAGGAATAAGAATAGTGAAGTTTGTAGGTATTTATTAGGGCTGCAAACGAACTGAACGTTGAGTGAATATTTCATGAACCGTTCGGTAAAAAGTTCTTTTATGTCCGTTTATAACGAACATGAACAACATTTTACGTTCAGTTAGTTAAATGAACGAACATGAACAAAAGTCTTGTCCGTTCATTTATGTTCGTGAACATCCGATTATTCATTCTTTTATGATCATATATATGTTTATGTTCGTATATCGTATCTTTTTATTATACAATTTTAAAAATGCTTTACTTAAACAAAACAACACTTAATATAACACAATATTGTGTATATTTTTGTAAATTTTATGTTTATTTACGTTCGATCGTGTATGTTCGATCGTTTATGTTCGTTTAGTGTCTTAATGAACGAACATGAACAACCATGTTTCTTAATAAACGAACATGAACAAGAAAGTTCGTTCGTTTACGTGATCGTATTCGTTTATTTGTCCGGCAAAAATTAAATAAACGAGCATGAACAAGGCTCCGTTCGTGTTCGTCCGGTTCGTTTACAACCCTAGTATTTCTAATTGAAAAATGAGGTAGTGTAAAAGTTTTTTTATGGAATTCAACGGTAATAAAATAAAGGGGCCCACAAAAATTACACACTTACGCATTGTGAGCGAGTCACCATTTGAGTTTCTTTTTTCCATACCTCACGCGTGAGGTTGGTTTGTGTTTTTGGCTCTTCGCCCGTGAGTGGCCTCTCACCGAACCAAACTCACGCCCACTCCCACTAGTCTTAATAGTTTGCTGAAAAATTGAACATTGAACACTTATTAACTTGTAACATTCGTGTAAATTAATCAAGGTTGCAAAAATCGTGAATCGTTAGCCGGGCGGTCGACCACCTTGTAGCTTTAATCAGTCTAGGCGGGATTAATTGGCGATTAATTGGATTGGCATTTCTGGCAAAATTTGGGTATTTTCGGCAAGTTTTGTGTATTTCCGGCGAGTTTTAGGTATTATTGGCGATATTTTTTTCTTTCTAAAAATAACTTGTAATAGATTTAAACAGTTACTATAAGTGATCAAAACAAGTTTACGGTGAGTTTTAGATACTTCCGGCAAGATTATAAGGTTTCTGGCAAGTTTGACCACCGTTGCTCGCCGTTGACCACGGTTGACCTATTTGTTTGACCATGTTACATAAATCGGCAAGGTCGGTGACCTTGTAGCGAGGTGATTAATCGGCCTTGTAAAATTTTTTTGCAATACTAAAATTAATAATAAAAAAATGAAAATGCTATCCTTTTACTTTATTATCAATTTAGACTTTTTGCTTTAGAAAAAGAGATATACACCATACTTTCGATTATTATGCATAACTGCCGCTAAGCGCGGGCACTCACAGACACACAATACTGTCGATAAGGTTATCATCATAAAAAACGAATAATCAAAAGACATCTGGTCACCTGAAATTTTGATAACACGTGTATCCGCCGCCGCAACGTGCGAATACTTGGCTAATTTCCTTCGTATAACTTGTCCATATGTTTGATCATCCTAAACACTAGAAAAACATTGCAAACGTGTATTCAACATATCCAACATTTAAATTGTCGTAGTCCTATCATATCAAGAGCAAAGATGTAAAAATATTTTATACATCGATTAAAATGGCATTAAATAGGTAACGAAACTTTGATCTCCTAACGTTGTTTTTGTATGAGGTACGTGTCTCATTTAAGGTGGAGTGTCCCTTTAGATACCTTTGTTACATCTTTGTCTTATGGTCAATAAGTGTTTGGTAGAAAGCAAATTTGACCACATGAATTTATTTAATAAAAGGAAATTATAGGTCTTTTCGATGAACACATCATGCTTATCCTTTTAAAAAATCTGTTTTATTTTGTGTCTAAAAATAAAAATAAAAATCATTAGAAAAGGAATATATTAAATGGGCAGTCAACACAACCAATCAATAAAACAGAACTTGTTCCAATTAATCACGACGTAGGCGGAATGAGAAATCATTACGGATTTTTTTTTTTTGAACATCAAATGTGTTAACAGAAGGCCGAAGCCAAAACATTACAAAGTATCACTCCTCGCTATGAAGGTAATTTCACAAGGGAAGTTATCATGCCAAACAAAATTTACATCAGAAACATAAGCAACTCTAGTAACCTGATGAGCAACAGAGTTACATGCGCGTGAAGTCCAGCACAATTGCAAATTCATTTTTCTGAAACCAAAGCCGCTAAAGCCCAGGGTGGCACGTCTTCTGTAGCAGCAAGCGAGATTGCCGACTGAGAATCAGATTCAATAATAGCATGATTCCATCCGTTTGCAGCAGCAAGGATGCAAGCTGATCGAATAGCACTCAAGTCAGCAGCAAGAACCGATTCACTACGACACTTTTCACCCACACATTGCAACAAAGAGCCATTACAATTACGAGCAACAATCCCAATAGAAGCAGATGAATCTTTAAAAGAAGCATCGCAATTAAGCTTCATGAGGTTTGAAGTAGGGGGGGCACTTACGTGAACTATCATGCGAGGTGCGATTAGTTGTTGGCAAAGTAGTGGTATCAGAAGAAAGAGTATAGACCATGCAAGAGTGGCAAAAGAAGTTAAGAATTTTGTAGAAGCATCTTTTGATTGGAAAGGCTGTAATAAAGATATCACACGAGAAGTATTAGTACCTGACAAACCGTCTAAACGTAGGCCCAAGGTTGACCCGAACCAAACAGGTTTAGTCCATTCGCATTCGAATAACAAGTGTTCTACTGTCTCAGGGGAAGAATGACATATCAGACATGTCGGGGAGTTAGCACAGTTGCGACGAAATAAAGCTTCACGCGTAGCAAGAGCATTTGAACAAGGCCTCCACCAAAAGTTCTTAATTTTTGGAACTGTTTTTAAACGCCAAATTTGTTTCCAAAACTCACTTGTTGGACATCCAGATGAAGATGCATGACCTGCTTCATTCTTTTTCCAATTTAGCGCTTGACGATATCCGGATCGAACTGTGTAAACTCCTTTGGAATCATAATGCCCAATAAGCTTATCTTGAGTCCATGTACTAGAAATAGGAATGCGAGAGATAAAATCTGCTTCAAAAGGGAATAGATGAGAATGCAATTTATTTACGTCCCATTGTTCGTTAGTTATAAATCAGAAACTTTCGTAGAATTTATAAACGGACCTCGTGGATGTCGGATGTAAAAGTCTTCCTCGTATGGTACCCATTTTTGGGTCCAAAAAGAAATATTTTCACCACTTGCAACCTGCCACCTAACTCCTTGAAGAAGTAGATCACGACCGTGAAGAATGCTTTGCCATAACCAAGAGGGGCGATAACCTTTACGAGCTGTAAGAAAATGACCATTAGGATAATATAAGCCCTTAAGAACACGAGCCCGGAAAGAGTTGGGGTTAATTAAGAGGCGCCAACCTTGTTTTGCTAATAAAGCCAAATTAAAAGAACGTAAGTCTCGAAAGCCAAGACCACCCGCGTCTTTAGGTTTAGAAAGGCGATCCCAACTCAACCAATGAATATGTCTCTTATCTATCTCTCTGCTCCAGAAAAACCTTCGGATATGACAAAGAAGCTTTTCAAGAAGACTATTTGGTAACAAATAGCACTGCATTGCATAAGAAGGGATTGCCTGGATAACAGATTTGATGAGGATTTCAGGCCCCGCTTGTGAGATAAGCTTTTGCTTCCACCCTTGAACTTTTTGTAGGACCTTTTCCAAAATAAAAGAGAATAATTCACCCTTCTTTCGGCCGTATATAGAAGGTAAGCCAAGGTAGCGAGCCTTCGGGTCCATACATTCAACCTTCAAAAGCTCACATATTTGTTCTTGGAGAAACTTTGAGCTATTTGGCGAGAAAAGAGCAGCAGACTTTGTGAAATTTATGCTTTGACCCGATGCCTTGCAATAGCGATCCAAAATATCCACCAGAATCTTGCATTTATGCACGTTCGCTTTAAGAAAAAACAAAGAGTCATCAGCAAAGAAAACATGTGAAATGACAAGGCATGTTCTAGCCATTTTAATCCCTGATAACAATGAATTTTGTAAAGCATTTATGACCATACTTGAGAGAACATCAGCAACAATAATGAATAAATATGGGGATAATGGATCACCTTGACGTATTCCCCGAGAAGGACGAATGCTACCAATAGATTCCCCATTTATCAAAAATTCAAGCTCATACGAAGATATGCATGAAAAAACCCAGTCACACCATTTTTCACCAAATCCCATCTTCTTTAGTGAAGAATACTAGTAATCTTTAATATTATGCAAGAACTAGAGAGAGAAGTGGGTTGGAAAGTTTCTAGAGAGAGAAAGATGATAATATAATTATGTGTGTGAAAATGAGAAGTGAAACAACAAACCACCCTCTCCAAGGCATGGAGAGGGTATATATACTACATACATGGCTGGCCATGGGCTTTACTAAAGCTTCCATGGGCCTTGGGCCATATTAGCTTACTAAGCTTATCATATGTTAAACTACGGGCTAAGACTATTACAACTTGGAAGTGACCGATACTTTTTTTGTTTCCAACAATCTCCCCCTAAGGGAGATAACTTCATTTACAAAATTTTAAACCTAGCATACTATGCTACATCTTTAGTCTTTAGCTCGTAAACTTCATATCTTGATTTTCCCTTGTGAAATGTTGTAGTGATCATTGACTTTGGGATAGAGCTAGTTCCTTTATCTTGATTTGTATGATAGAATGTGATCTTGAGCATCTTGAGATCATCAACCAAGCGTAATCTCGTCGCTATCTTAATGAATCTTGCCATCTTGTGTAACTTGTGACTTCTGGACCGACATGCTCATACCATTCTTGATTTGTTGACTTGGAAAGCTTTAATGTTGCATCTTTCTTGAAATTCTTTAACTTTAACACTTCGTCACTTCGAGAAAGACGTTCGGTATTAGAGTAGCGGAAGTCTTGAAACATGTACTTGAGCTTTCATGATGTCTTTATGTTTGTCGGTCGGGTATGAGCATGTGGTTATGAATCTTGTGAGTCAGCTGGAATCAAGTACCTTCACCACCATCTTTAAGTATCCTGCATTAAAATAGTTAGCAATAAAGCGGGGGGACGAATATGGCTTTGTCATTCGTCCATGTTTTGTTAGAGTAACCTTCGAATCCGTGAGGATCGACCTGTGATCAGGTAGATTCAATTTAAGAAGAATCTCCTTGACAGGATTTCCAGCTGAAGTATAGAATCTTTCTAACACATTTGCATTAGATTCATCAAACTCAGCATGTTCTCATTATCAAAACGTCTCAAAGCAGACAGCACGATAAGAGTGAACCAGTGAGTTACTATCTCACCGATTGAAATAGAAAAATTGATTTGAAAATCAATCAACGTGTCACTTGCTAAAGTGGTTTTGTGACACATCAAGAGTGTTAATCATTTCAAAAATTCATCATCAATCGTCAATTCATATCCTAGAACAAGTTTGATTCTTATAGAATCGCACCATCATTTCTTTCTAGTTGTCACAAGTTTGATTCGTATAGAATCGCACAAGTCACCTACCATGAGCTTGTTTGATGTTGGCTCAAGCAGGATTTCCATCTTCATTGTGAATACTTAAGTATCACTCAGATGTTCTGGCAAAATCACAAAGATAATGCGTAGGACTCTTTATATTTTCTCGTTATTCACATTATGTGAGATAGCAAGCATAATTTTAACACGTGTCCTAATGATATTTATGGATGATCTCTTTTAGCTCTAGACTCAATAGTGCACTTTTGATTTAGTGATCGAAGGCTAGAGCAGACTGCCACCTTTTCAATACCAACTAACTCGGAGTGAGACAGTCTGTTGAGAGACCTTGAGTGGCTGGGGAGGGTTGAGCTTAGCGTCACTAGGTCCATGACTGTCTTCAATGTCGGACAACAACTTTGTGTTTCCAACAGATTATGTATTGACCCGGTTTCTGCCTAAGTGTACAGAGGGATTCTTTCTTTTCTCCTTTTATCTTTACATTTCTTTTTCATTCTTTAACCCCTTCAATGCTTACCGAGACTTCATAACTAACACCTTGTTGGGTTTGTTCCAATGTTAGCTCTATCTCAGTCGGCATTATTCCCGATTCTCACTTTTTCTCCTTTTGTATCATACCTAAGTACTTCTACACTAACTAGTAGATATCCCTGGGTAGATCCCTCCGGTTCTGACTGGATCATGGGATTTGAATACCTATACCTAACCACCTTATAACTCCATAAAATTAAGTACATGGTCGGTCTTTTAGGATATTCTGTCACCATCACAAACCAAAATCATTGAAAAATTCATTCAAAGTGTTTGATATAAATATTGAAAAGTTTACACTTTGAATGTTTTTAATCATCACTAAAAGCCTCCCCTTAACATATGCATCGTATTCGTAGTGCATGCTAAGTGTGGAGTGCATTGAGTCCATTTTATTTGATCACATCTTTCAATACAAATTAGATCCAGGTTAATCACATTTTCTCCCCTTATCCAAAATGTTAACCCCTTGATATTTTGGATATCAATTGATTAACCGTTTAGGGACAAAATGTTATATGCTACCTATAAGGAACATTTTAATGCTCTCCCTTAATTTTTGAGGGTATATAAGATAGTGTCGAGTACATAAATTTGAATTTTTTTGAATTTACTAAGAAATTCTTAAAAACTTTATACTCGAGCACTCCTTATGATTACCATAAGTCTACACTAATTATTAGCATATTCATATGTTTATTATATACGAATATTTGACCTGAATGATGAGAACATCATTTGATGAAATCATATGGTCCTTTATCGCAACCGTAGGTCTCCTTCGTACAATCTCCCACCAACAACCTTTTCTATGCTCCTTATTAACCTTATTTCTTTCAATAGGTTTTCAATCCGATCTATCTCTGTTCAAGCACTCTTTGACATAGCTTCAACTTTCTTTCCATGTTACGAAAGTCTTTGCTTCAAACTTCGAGTATGAAAAAAATTCAGATACATATGTAACTTAAGCTTATGAGATTGGTGATGTCGGTGTTGATGTTGTCTTAGCTTCCCCCTAAACCAGCAATCCTTTCTTGAGTAGATTCAAAACTTTCTTGCAAGCCGCATCAAGCAGTCTTGATGTATAAAGCCCAGATATCCGAAGTACACAATAAACCCTTTCAAGAATTTGATACCGCAACACCAAAGACAATTAAGTCCCGGATGAGCGCATTTCTCTCTTCAGGATAGCGATGATATAAATTGTAATACGAAAGTCAACTAAGTCCCGAATATCACAATTATTCCCTCTAAGTAGTCGAAATGGAAACACCTAAGACAATTAAGTCCTAAATGTACTCATTTCTTTCTGCAGAATACTGACTAACTTAAGGAAACATCATACTTATGTGTACCTCTTCTATCAAATATTTCTACTTCTTTTAAGAATTAGCTTAGAGATTGATCGGTTGGGTAAAACATTAAATGAATCAGACAGAATTCTTCTCACGTTTTAAATAATTATACTCCAAACACTTCCCCCTGGGGACCCAAATGATGCATACAGACTAATGACGAGATGTCTCTTCCACCATGTGATTGAAATAGTGCACCCGAAAGTAACAAGTTAAACACTGATTTTCTCTGCGGTTATGACATTTGTCTTCCCGGAATGACCTAAAATAAGAATAGGGTATGAATTCTATCACGTGTACTTATTATCTTTCTTGTATATCTATTCCTTCCCTCTTGCTGGTTTGGATACCTCGGAATCAGCAAAACCTAGTACGCACGCATACTAGAGATCGTGTTAGAAGAATTGATAAGCTTAAATCTATTCCGTGAGAATCAACTAAGTCTTAAATTGCAAATAAGTCCATAAAATTTGAAACATATGACATATAAAGCCCTTGTAGTTAATATAAATTAACTCTCCTTTAAAATATTATCCATCATTAAAAAAAACTTTATCTGTTTATTCCGTGACTTATTTTGAAAGACCATTTTAAAAGATTATTTGATGACGAATTCTCCCCCTCAAATAAAGACCCGTTTTCTATTTAAAGAGCTGTTGTCATTGAGTGAGTGGTCGAATTGTCTGTGAAAATCTTTTTGTTATTACTGAAAACACTGATTCATTGTGAAGATAATTTTTTACAAATAAAAATAAGATTTCTCTTATTTTGACAAATAAATGCACTGACACGTACATTAATTTGTATAAAGGAAGCACGGGTTGTGATGCAAAGTAATCACAAGCCTTTGAATGAATATAAAGTAATTCGTTCCTGAGAAAATAAATTCCCGTTGTGAGGTCAAGTTGTCTTTTTGACGACTTACTTGCTTTGAAGATGATGACCGGGTTGCTATCAGAAATAATAGTAAGCCATTTGGCATGTTTTGAAAACATTTGGAACTTCTACTCGAACTTCATTTACAGGCTCGTATCATTATTGAATGACATTTCTAAGACCGTAAATGTTATCGATTTTCAGAAGACATGCCATTATTACTTCTTTTTATATTTTTCTCATTTTTTAATTTTTTCTTTGGTTTTAAATATTTTATATTTTTGTATTTTGATTTTATAAAAGTTTTCTGAAAAATAAAAAATCTTTTTGGTTTTTATGGTTTTAAAATATATACATATTATACATGATATTTGACTAGGTACCACTACTATTCATCAACTTTATCTGCCAATTGTTTCAGAGTCTCCGGCGTAAAACTTCGCATTCCCAACTTGTTGATAAAAAAATCAATTCTTTATCTGCCAAAGCCTTTAGTGAAGATGTCCGACAGCTGATACTCCGTATTGACAAAGTTAAGTTCTACTACTCCATTCTCAACTTGCTCTTTTATGAAGTGGAATCTGATGTCAATATGCTTTGATCGAGAATGTTAAACATTGTTGTAGCATAAGGCAATAACGCTTTTGTTATCATAGTACATTGGAATTTTATTGAATCCAAGTTATCACAGTTCATTGGATTTTTTATTGAATCCAAAGCCATTGTCGGTAAGCTTGTTGATCTATCAAAGAATTTTGTAGCACAATAGCGGACAAAGCAATATATTTAGTTTCCGTACTGGATATCGCAGCGCTTTTTTGCCTTTTAGACGACCAGCTAACAAGTCTATCACCCAAAAGTTGCATACTACAGAAGTGTACTGCATGTTTCTTGGACAACCAGACATGATCCGCATCGGCAAATGCTGTTTAGAGCAATCGAAGAATCCTTCGGATAAACAATGACCTCGATTGTTACGGTTCCTTTTAGATACGAAAGATCCTTTTTACCCGCTGTTTAAGTGGCTTTTTAGGGTAGGCGAGCCTGATACCAGGCACTCATGCATATAGCAATTTGTTGGTCGGTCTAATGGCTGTAAGATAAGGGAGGGTGCACAATCATCCACGATAGATGTGACTGATCTTACGAGCATTTCCTTCTTTTATCTTTTCCAGTTTGGATTTCTCCACCATTGGCGGTATCCACTGGGTACAAGAGTTTTAAACCGTTTTATTTCTTAAAGATTCAAGGGCTATTTTGACCCGTGTTAATAATGATGGCCTCTGTGACTTTGAGAAATCTGTAATCCTAAGAAAAATGAGATTTTACCCATCATTGACATCTTAAATTTTGAACACATGATTTTAGAAAATAGATCACAAAGTTCAGGTGTAGATGCAGCAAAGATAATATCATCGACATAAATTTGTACCAGAAGTAATTCCGTGCGTCTCAATGCAGATGTTCAATGTAGGACTACTAATCCTTTGGAGAAGTTTGGTGATATCAAGAACGAAGGGACAACATATAATACCCACGGCGTGGAGCTTGTTTCAACCCCAATAAAGAGCTTTCTTAGCTGTATACACGTGGATTGGGTTTCTTTATCCACGAAACCATTCGGACTGGCTAACATTAAACCTCTGTCCCGCAGATTACTATTCTAGAAACGCCAAGTCTTTCACATCCATTTGGTATGAGTCCACCATGTTCTTATGAGCAGCAAACGCGAGAAAAATCCTTATAGCCTCTAATCTTGCAACCGAAGCAAAAGACTCTTCAAAATTGATTCCCTCTTCTTGACGATAACCACGGGCTACTAATCGAGCTTTGTTCTTCAAAATTCACACCCCAGTTCATCTAGTTTCACTTAGTAGATTCCACTTCAAAAGTAATCACTATAGCTTTGTCTGGTCAGGGGTATACGGGCTCCATACTTCAAGTCGTTTTGAAACTCATTTAGTTCTTCTTTCATTACTTTAATCCACCAGGCTGAGTCCAAAGCATCTTTATACGTCATTGGGTTCAAACAGCAGTGAGGAATGCATCTTTATTAACAAAAAAGAGCTTGTCTACTCATGTAATTGCAGTCGAGTGAAAACTTGTCTTGCGGATCCACCGATTATTTTTCAAGTGGTAATGATCCTTAGTCTATTTGCTTATTGTGTCCAGTAATTTGGTTGGAATAATAATCAGGTGCACAACTTGTATGAATTGTGTTTGATGATGGAAGGTTGTTCAAATCGAGAGAGATTTCTAGAATTGGAACACCAATGTACGGATCATTACAATTTGTGCAACTTCAAATATCATGGTTATCTTTTTCAAACATCGTTCGGAAATTGATGGGAGGTACGGGTTTCGGGTTGTTGTTTGGAGAAATTACTTATTGACGGATTGCATCTTGGACAAACTGTAGTTGATCGAGGTTTTAAACCTGTTGAGACTAAGCAAGGGAACTAGAGCATACTTCATTAATTGGTCGCAATGACTTCAGGAGCTGGTTGATCAACACTAGGTGAAGGATTGAGGAAATTCTTCGAACAACGGTGTTGAAATAAAACATTATCACTGTCAGTTCTCGAAGGTGGTACAAACGGTTTGTTGAAGATGAGGGTTTGGCTAACGAGTCCTGAACTGATTGTTGCAGGAGTCTTTCATGAGTGCGGTGGTCCTGAACTGCTGTGTTCATAAGCCCATCGCAGGTCAGCTCATCAAAGTCAAACATGAATGGTTTCAATTATTAGTCTGGTAGTTGTTATAAATCCGGAAGGAATGATTTCTACGTGGTGCATAGCAAATGAAAATACCTAATCGGGCCTTCGGTTGTGAACTTGCCCAAGTTTTCGCTCTATCATCATTGGGTAGCTGAGTGCCACCAAACTCATGAAGATACGATAGGTCGGGAAGTTTGTTGTGCAGAAAAAATTTCAATTTTTCTAACAAGTTCATTTCAAAAATCAAGTTTTAACTTAAATATTTTTATTTAATTTATTTAACTAGATAGTAATAATTCTAAAAAGTTACATTACCAGTTCCTAAAGGTCTTTTTAAGAATCCAAAATCACTATACTACTTCAATTCTTGATTAAATAAAATAAATGTTCTACCATATCTCAAATTCAATAAAAAGAACGTATGGTGTTTACCGTGTTGGAAGGCGTTTCATGAACCAATTTTGGCTATAACGGCTGTTTGTAGAACCGCTTCGGCCCATAGAAATAAAGGAGCTTTTGCATAAATTAACATAGTGCGGGCTGCTTCAATTAGCATACGATTTCGTCTTTCAACAACACCATTTTGCTGTGGAGAGCGGGCAACAGATGTTTCATAAGAGATACCAACCTTCTCATAATATTCACGCAATGTCTGATTAACAAACTCAGTTCCATTATCTGTTCTGATGCGTCGAACGGTTTCCTTAAGTTGTACTTGGATCATCTTCAAAAAATTGATAATAAAAGCTAGAGCTTCATCTTTTGATCGCAATCATTTTACCCATATAAATCGAGAGTAATCGTCGACAGTAACAAGGATGTACTTCTTTCCATTGACACTCGCGACACGCATTGGTCCACACAGATCTATGTGCAACATATCGAGTTTTTCTTGATTGGTGTCCTCAGATTTGGGTTTGTAGGATTTCTTCGTGCTCTTGCCTAATGCACATGCATAACACAAATGGTCCTTTTCAAACTTGAGCTTAGGGAGATCTCGAACAAGACCATGTCTGGCAAGATGATTAATCGCTCTGAAGTTCAAATAAGAGAGACGATGATGCCATAACCAAGACTTAGTTTTAGAGGCCTTTGACAAGAGACAAATAGGAGAGGACGCCATCATATCCCCGAGAGAGAGTGTATAAAGATTGTCCCCTTCGGGGGGGGGGGGGGGGGGGGGGGGGGGGGGGGGGGGGGGCCCGAGATCCAGTTTTAATAAATCAACACTTCAGATTGCGAAATGTAGCAGGTGTAGTTGACGAAACGCAACTTCGAGGTTGGAATCCCAAACTGTCCCACAGGAGAATAGGGTTATGCCCAAGTCCTTCAACAATAAATAAATCCCTTAACTAAAATTGTAACTTCCAATCTGATAGTCTCCATAACCATAATCTTTGCAACATGATCATTACCGAATTTGACTGTACCCAAGAATTTGCTGACGAAGTTGGTGAGCTGAGAGCAATCTCCGGTCATATGCTTGGAGCAGCCGGAGTCCAAATAATAGAGGACAATTTGGATGACCTGCATTCATCAAGAGAGCGATCTTCGGTCATATGCTTGGAGCAGCCGGAGTCCAAATACTAGAGGACAATTTGGATGACCTGCATTCATCAAGAGAGGAAGATGGAACATTAGAAACTATGGATCCCTAGGATTGAAAGGTTTCCAGAATTGTTAGCAGTTAAAGATTTAATAACCTTTATAATTGTTAACAGGAACACTAGGTTTTAGACTTCATAGGTTTCCTTAGTATACCAATGTGTGACAGGTTTAGGTGTTTATTATCTAGAGCAGATGATTTCCTAAGGGGCACTTCAGTAGTTGTGGTAATCCTAGTTAAAGGGCACATATTTCCTACTATAGTGAAGGTCCGACCAGTAGGTCTCCAGATATATCCAATATTGGTAAACACCTTTCCTGTTGGTTTCCAAACTTTTCTCTTTGAATTTTTCTTAACAGATTTAGATTTAGCACGAGAATTCACATTGTTGATAAAATCAAGAACACACAAATCATGATTATCAGAAAGCATGCAACCACGACACTTAACACATTTAAGTTCATAATTCGCATTAAGCTTGGAAATGCTGGGGTGGGGGATGCACATGAGCGTTCCTTTTGGTGCTACAACTCTATATGTCTTTATTTTGTTAAATAGAATTTAACGTATCCCTAGGGTGGGCTTCTACTTTATTCTTCAGAGTACTACTTGGTGTTTGCTGAATCTTATCTTTCTTTGTATTGCCTGAAGGCTGTGATCCGCTAGCACTAGTAGACTATTTTACTCCTGTAGAAGACAACATAGGTTTGTTAGAAGCTAGGTTTGAGGTATGGGCTATTTTTGTGTTTCTTGAGGATGTGACGGGCTTAGTGAATCTAACTCTTTTGACTTTGTTCATCGGGGTCACAACCACTAATTGTTCTCCAGAACTGTTGATACTAGGACAGGTTTTACTGATTTTAGAAAGCATCTCCTGAATTAGTTTAGTATACTTACAGGCAGATTCTAAGAGTGGATCTAAGGGATAATTAGCTTTAATATGATCGACTAGATCCCTAAGAACTGCGGCTTCTTCCTGAGAATGCTTAATATAGGCAGAGTGAGCTGTCCTTTTATTCAACAATTTAGGGGTTATTGGTTCCACATTAACTTGATGCAACTCTGGATCACTAGGGTGGTTTGAAACATTATTGTCAACTAGGGCTTTTCCTTTAAGTTTCCTTAATTCATCCTTAAGTGCTGTTATTGCCAAGACTTTTCTGATGACTCTCATTTGAATAAAAATTTCCGTAGACGTTATATTGACTTGATTAATTAAAATTATCACATTGTTCTTTTGATCGAATACGTGCTGGTTTACATCGAGTAATAATGTTGCATTATTGGTTTGTTTCAAATGCTCCTCTCAACAATAGCTTTGTCACCCTATGATCCTAATTCAATATTAATGGTTTCAATCTTCTTTGACAGTCCTGTTTGATCATTATCTTCTTCTATTTTTTCCACCTAGAGATTAATTCTCTCTTTTCAAATTCCTAATTACTGTGTCTTTCTCTTGGGAATGAGTTTCAATTTCTTTAATTCAAACAATTGATCAAAACTTGGAACACTTTGATTTGAAACAGAATTTTCCCTTTAAAAAATTTCCTGTTTAAGTTGAGTATCAACTTCTAAAGAGATGCAATGTTTTTCAAGAATGGTAAAACTTTTGAACAGTTTATCATAAGTTTCCCTTTTAACAAAATCCGTTTGAAATCAGGTCAAGTTTGAGACACTTTTGACATTCATGCACATTCACTTAAATCATCTCACGGAAGGATTAACAAGTAAGTTCACAATATCTTTGCTCATCACTTTTTCCAAGAGTCGTTCATTTTCGTTCAAAACTTGATTCATCTTAACTTCAAATGTTTTTGACTCAATACGATGTTGTTCCACAGCCTGTTCCATTTGATAGAAGACATTTTGGACTTCAGAAAGTTCATCAACCAAATGTTGGTTGAATGTGCTAAATAAGTCCTTCAGAGCTTGTACAAATGGAATTATTTCATCCCTTAAAACAAAGCTTTTGTATGTTCGAAACCCCACGAACCCTCAGTGATAGTGTGGGTGTGGTCCTTTCTTTGACTACCACATCAAAGTTGCGGGATGGGTGTTTAAGTTTCACAAACTGTGTAACAATGCTGACTTTAGGAAGTTCTTTTGGAACATCAACATTGGTGGGGTCTAATAGGTAAGTGTGGGTTCTGAAGAATTACAGAATTCTGAACCAAAAGGCTTGCTTGTTCAGCAGGAATAATTCTGTTTGTGGAACCAAAATCTTGTTGAAAAATCTTTATAAAGTTGTGTTATAAGAGCAGAATATTCTATCGGTTGTTGGGTATCAACTTGCTTTTCCTTTTCTAACATCATATTATCCTTATGTTTTAAAAGCATTTTGGAACGACTCTCTTCCGCAAGTGCTAAGGTCTCTTCTGGAGTCATGGATCACAAATAAGATTAGTTTTGAACAATAATTATCAACCAACATATAGCTTTGTGTTTCGGCTGCTGAGACTTTCTGCAAGATAGAAGGGATTTTGAAAACATAGAGCTTGTTTAGTGTATTATTATTACGAAAAATAAGGTGTTCGTCACATTGTGACAGTTGGGTGCAGATTGATATCTTTTAAATAATAATATTATCTAGTTGTTTTTGATATGCTTTGTCTAGAGCTATTTCTCTAATCAATGTTCCTAGATTCTTCTTTATTAAAATCATTTTTTTACGAAGAGTAGCCGTTTTAATATAGATTCCTTTTTCTTTTAAAATGTTCTAAAAGAGTTTGTTTTATGAAGATCAATATCTAAGATGCGCACATATGTCTGAAACGTTATCCTTATCTTAAGTCAACATTTTGTCTTCTTTCAAAACTTTAACTTGTTCCTTATATCTTTCAAGTCTTAGGCAGTTTGTTAAGGTATCATTAACACTCTATATTTTTAGATTAGTCTAGGTTAAAATTAGCTACTTGGTTTTAAAGATGTTCAATATCAAAATAATATCTTAATCATTGGTTGTGCAGAGGAGTTCGATTTGATAGTTGCTTGGCTTGTGATTCAATCACATACTGAGGAGAAGGAATGATATTGCTAATCATGTGTTATTTCAGTCTCTGAATGTTTCAAACATTCACTGTTGAGGAATTGAGAGGGGAACTCAAGCATATCCTGCACCAGCTTGACTTACCACATTATTATTCTTATTATCATGATTGTGTACCTCATCAGGAGCATCTAAACCATACTGAGATAAATGCGCATATGAGAGCAACTTTGGCAGAGTTGAGTTCGTCACAATCAAAGTCATATGCATCCAAATCATCAGCTTGATAAGCAGCATTATGAGTAATGACAATCTGTGTGCTTTGACCTTCAGGAATATCTGGATCTGCCAAAAAAAAGCTAGTTCCTCCTCATTTAGAATTTGGGACCATGTGCTTGAGCTTGTTACCAGCCAACACTTTTTCTCCCTAATCCCCCGGAATCATCCCTTTTTTCTCTTTGGTTTGGTGCACTGTCTGGACATTGTGACCTTCCCCTTTGCATGTTGTTGCAAACTATATGTACTCTGTTTTCCAGAATTGCTTCCACTTGCTCGCCTGGAGTGTAAGTCCTTGCAAGTTCACACAGGTAAAAAAAGAAGTTTGTCTCCTGATTTGGTTTGTAGTGTCACTCTTCCATTATTGATGGTAGCTTGTTGCCTAGGGTTAGACGAGTTTCTCAGCTGATTATTGGTAGTGGGATAACGGGAGGTGACAACTGCAGTCAAAAACAACATCATGCGATTGATGGCATCAATGGGATCATCACCTTTCTGGAGCACTAAAACAATTAGACCAGAGTCTTGTTGGGAAAATTCAGATTGTTAGTTAATTTGGGGAGGATATTCTAATTGAGGGATGGATGATGATAGAGAATAGATGTTGTGGTGAATTAATGATTGAAAATCATTAGATGGATAAGTTACTGAAAGAGGTGTTGATGATTGATGAGTTGAGTATTGTTGAGACTGATAAGGTGAACCATATTGTGGAGATGGATATATTGAAGCTGGTGGTTGAAGTTGAGTGTTTTGGTAAGTGTGTTGATGAGTTTCATAAGGTGACTGTGTTATTTGGTGAGATGCAACTAAAGCAAGAGGATCGGAGTTACGTTTATGCATCAAATGAACTTCATTTACATAGTCGTTCCATGCTGTTCATAGTAAGTCCTGAAGCTGATCATCCATTTGGTAGTATCAAGTCTATGTAACCAATTTAACTCAGTAACAAATTTGCTCCATTAATCAGGGGAGAAGGGTGTTTAGAAAACTTGGTATTAACTTGAAATTGCTCCAGTGGCATCTTGTAGATGTTCATATCATTGAGTAGCAGTGTGAATCTCTAGTAGTACTCGTGTAACGACTCTACTTTCTTATAAGTAAACTTATCAAATTCATCGTATAACTTACACTCTCGTTCTTGCTTTGTTAACTACGTTCCTTGCATGAGCAGTTTAATATTCTCCCAAAGATCCTTGGCTAGCCAATGTTGACTCACAAGAGCATAGATTTCTGTTGGAAGCCCTTGGAGAATGATTTTAATTGCTTTGATGTCACAATCAACTTGAATGGCTTCTGCAGGGGTGAGCTCAGTATATTCCTTAAGTCTTGTTACACCATCCACTGTGATTGATGGCCAGACGAGTGGACCTTTCTCAACGGAAGCAAGGATCATTCTACCATGTGGTCTATTCATCATATAAAGTTCCATTATGCTTTTCCATGAATCATACAAATGTTTTTCAAGCATTGGTGGTTTATTGTCACCACCCGAGAGAAGTGATTTATCAGCAAGAGTCGTCATTGATAACGTGGTATCAAAAAGATTACTAATTGATCGATCGGTGGTAGAATAAAGGAAAATTGAAAATAGTGTTTGATGTAGTGGTTGTTGAGTCTTGATATAATTCTTGATGAAAACTACACGGGATTTTATAATCTCGGACAAAACCGATGAGAAAGAAGGAAAACAAGTTAAATGTTTCACGGGGGGGGATTTTACAAGTCAAAGAAATAACCGTATAATTTAGATATTTGAGTTGATAGGTTTTAATTGGAAGGTTACTAGTTCGGTTCTCAAACAACTTGATTGGTTCGGTTGTCAAAGAAGTAAACTAGTTCGGTTCACTAGTTAGGTTGTCAAAGAAGTAAACTGGTTCGGTTCACTAGTTCGGTTGACAAAGAAGTAAACTAGTTCGGTTCACTAGTTCGATTATCAAAGAAGTAAACTAGTTTGGTTCACTAGTTCAGTTATCAAAGAAGTAAACTGGTTCGGTTCACTAGTTCGGTTGACAATGTAAGTAAATAGGTTCGGTTCATAGTACGGTTTGTCAAAGAAGTTAATACTAGTTTGGAGTTCAATAGTTTCGGTTGACAAAGGAGTAAACTAGTTCGGTTCACTAGTTCGGTTGTCAAAGAAGTAAACTAGTTTGGGTCACTAGTTCGGTTGACAAAGGAGTAAACTAGTTCGGTTCACTAGTTCGGTTGACAAAGGTAGATAAAAAATAGTTTCGGTTAAAACTAATGACAACTCGTTCGTTCAAAATAAAATCAAATCAGTTTCGGTTCAATCTAAAAGCAACTCATTCGGTTCCAACTAAAACAACTCTTTCGGTTATAACTATGAATAACTCGTTCGGTTCCAACTAAAGTCAACTCGTTCGGTTCCAACTAAAATCAACTCGTTTCGGTGTCCATTACTAAAACGACTCGTTCTGGATTCAAACTTAAAAGTTCAACTCGTTCGGTTCAAACTTAAATCCACTCGCTTCGGTTCCAACTAAAACAACTCGTTCGGTTCCAACTAAAAACAACTCGTTCGGTTCCATTGGTTCGGTTTAACTCAGTTCGGGTTAACTCGTTCGATGTTCTATTTCGGTTCCCAACGACATAAGACTAGTCGGGTTGTAACTAGATGAAACCAATTTTAAAACTCAAAAAGACACATTTTTGATTGTTTTTTTTGCAAAAAATTCCTTGTACAACTAGTGTTACTAACCCTATAGGAACAAGAAAAATGACAACTTTAAGGTCAAAAAATGTGAGGTTCGCCCTTAGATCTTTAGGAATTCGGGTACCCATCGTTGGTAACCCAATATGATTTTATCTTTACCCAAGATGATCAACAGGCGTGCATGTCTATTCCGTCGTGAAGAATACTAGTAATCTTTGATATTATACAAGAACTAGAGAGAGAAGTGGGTTGGAAAGTTTCTAGAGAGAGAAAGATGATAATATTATTATGTGTGTAAAATGAGAAATGAAACAACCAACCACCCTCTCCAAGGCATGGAGAGGGTATATATACTTCATACATGGCCGGCCATAGGCCTTAACGGGCTTTCCATGGGCCTTGGGCCAGACTAGCTTACTAGACTAATCATATAACAAACTACGGGCTAAGACTATTACAACTTGGAAGTGACCGATACTTTTCTTGTTTTCAACAATCTCCCCCTAAGGGAGGTCACTCCATTTTACAAAATTTAAACCTAGCATACTATGCTATATCTCTTAGTCTTCAGCTCGTAAACTTGACTTTCTCTTGTGAATATGTTGTAGTAATCTTTGACTTTAGGCTCGAGCTTGTTCCTTTATCTTTACTTGTAAGTGGAGATGTGATCTTGAGCACTGTGAGATCATCAACCAAGCATAATCTCGTTTCGCCATCTTGTAAACTTTGCCATCTTGTGAACTTGTGACTTCTGGACCGACATGCTCATACCTTTCTTGATTTGTTGACTTGAAAAGCTTTAATGTTGCATCTTTCTTGAAATTCTTTAA
This sequence comes from Tanacetum coccineum, assembly GCA_026074375.1. Lineage (NCBI taxonomy): Eukaryota > Viridiplantae > Streptophyta > Magnoliopsida > Asterales > Asteraceae > Tanacetum > Tanacetum coccineum. The sequence goes on from BQNB010042495.1 coordinate 30,295, forward strand.
CTTTAACACTTCGTCACTTCGAGAAAGACGTTCGGTATCAGAGTGACGAAAACTTCTTTGAAATTCTTTGACTTTAATACTTCGTCACTTCAAGAAAGACGTACGGTATCAGAGTAGCGGAAGTCTTGAAACATGTACTTGAGCTTTCATGATGTCTTTATGTTTGTCGGTCGGGTATGAGCATGTGGTTATGAATCTTGTGAGTCAGCTGGAATCAGGTACCTTCACCTCCATCTTTAAGTATCCTGCATTAAAACAGTTAGCAATAAAGCGGGGGGACGAATATGGCTTTGTCATTCGCCCGTGTTTGGTTGGAGTAACCTTCGAATCCGTGAGGATCGACCTGTGATCAGGTAGATTCAATTTAAGAAGAATCTCCTTGACAGGATTTCCAGCTGAAGTATAGAATCTTTCTAACACATGTGTATTAGATTCATCAAACTCAGCATGTTCTCATTATCGGAACGTCTCAAAGCAGACAACACGATAAGAGTGAACCAATGAGTTACTATCTCACCGATTAAAATAGAAAAATCGATTTGAAAATCAATCGACGTGTCACTTGCTAAAGTGGTTTTGTGACACATCGAGAGTGTTAATCATTTCAAAAATTCATCATCAATCGTCAATTCATATCCTGGAACAAGTTTGATTCTTATAGAATCGCACCATCGTTTCTTTCCAGTTGTCACAAGTTTGATTCGTATAGAATCGCACAAGTCACCTACCATGAGCTTGTTTGATGTTGGCTCAAGCAGGATTTCCATCTTCATTGTGAATACTTAAGTATCACTCAGATGTTCTGGCAAAATCACAAGGATAATGCGTAGGACTCTTTATATTTTCTCGTTATTCACATTGTGTGAGATAGCAAGCATAATTTTGACAAGTGTCCTAATGAGATTTATGGATGATCTCTTTTGGCTCTAGACTCAATAGTGCACTTTTGATTTAGTGATCAGAGGCTGGAACAGACTGTCACCTTTTCAATACCAACTAACTCGGAGTGAGAAAGTTGATAGAAATGCGTGTAATCTCCGTGAGAAATGAAACAATCTGTTGAGAGGACTTGAGGGCTAGGAGGGTGTTGCATACGGTCATGGGTCCATAGACAGTCTTCTAATGTCAGTCAACACCTTAGTGGGTTTCGACGGTTTATGTATTGACCCGGTTTTAGCTAAGGGTATGGAGGGTTCTTCTTTTCACCCTTATCCTTACAAATTCTTTTTCAATTTTGTCTACCTCTTTTAGCGCTTACCGAGACTTCATAAACTATCACCTTGTTGGTTTTTTCAGTGCTAGCTTCATCTCAGTCGGCACTTTTCCCGATTCTCACTTTTTCTCATTTTGTATCACACCTAAGGACTTCTACACTAACTAGTGGATATCCCTGAGTAGATCCCTCCGGTTTTTGTTGGATCATGCAATTTGAATACCTATGTCTAACCACCTTATAACTCCATAAATTTAAGTACATGGTCGTGTTCATTTTGGGGATTCCATCCACCAATCAAACCAAAATTTCATTGAAAAAATTCATCAAAAGTGTTGTTTTTTTTTTTTTTTTTTAATATTATAATATTAAAAGATTACTCACTTTGAGTGTTTTTTCATCATCACTAAAAGCTCACCCTTTAACATGTGCATTATAATATCGTAGATACTTGCTAAGCGTAGAGTGCATCGAGTCTATTTTATACGATCACATTTCAGTACAAATTAGATGCAGTTTAATCACATTTTCTTCCCTTATCCAAAATGTTAATCCCTTGGTATTTTGAATATCAAGTGATTAAACGTTTGGGGACAAAATGTTACACAATATATATAAGAAACATTTTAATGCTCCCCATCAATGTTTGAGGGTATATAAAACAGTGTTGAGTACAATAAATTGAAATTTTTGGAATTTACTAAGAATTCTTGAAATTTTGTACTTAAAGACTTCTTATTATCACCATAAGTCTACATTATATATATATATATATATATATATATATATATATATATATATATATAGTGTAGACTCATGGTGATAATAAGAAGTGCTCGAGTACAAAATTTTCAAGAATTTCTCAGTAAATTCAAAATTTTTCAAATTATTATACTCAGCACTGTCTTATATACCCTCAAACATTGAGGGAGAGCATTAAAATGTTTCTTATATATATTGTGTAACATTTTGTCCCCGAATGTTTAATCAACTGATATCCAAAATATCAAGGGATTAACATTTTGAATAAGGGGAGAAAATGTGATTAAAATGCATCTAATTTGTACTGAAATGTGATCGTATAAAATGGACTCAATGCACCCCACACTTAGCATGTACTACGATTACGATGCACAAGTTAAGGGGGGAGCTTTTAGTGATGATGAAAAAACTCTCAAAGTGTAAATCTTTTGATATTTATATCAAACACTTTGATTGAATTTTTTCCAATGATTTTGGTTTTGATTGTGATGGAATACCCAAAAGACCGACCATGTAGTTAATTTTATGGAGTTATAAGGTGGTTAGGCATAGGTATTCAAATCCCATGATCTAACCAGAACCGGAGGGATCTACCCAGGGATATCCACTAGTTAGTGTAGAAGTCCTTTGGTGTGATTCAAAATGTGGAAAAAGGAGAATCGGGAAATGTGCGACTGAGATGAAGCTGCACTGGATTTAAACACCAAAAGGTGTTAGTTATCGAAGTCTCGGTAAGCGCTAAAGAGGTTGAAAAAATGAAAAAGATTTGTAAGGATAAAGGGTGAAAAGAAAGAAGCCCTCCATACACTTAGGCATGGAAAGAAGAAACCGGTGTCAATACTAAAACTGTCGGAAACACTAAGGTGTTGTCATGACATTGAAGGTGATATTTTAATGTCATGGCCCCAGTGTAGTGACGCTTTGCACAACCCCTCCCTTGCCACTAAGGTCTCTCAACAGACTCTTGTTTCATTTCTTACGGAAGATTACTGTTTTTCTATCAACTTTCTCACTCGGTGTTAGTTGATATTGAAAAGGTGGCGTCTGCTCCAGCCTTCCGATCACTAAAAAGAAAAGGCACAATTTAAGTCTAGAGCTAATGAGAGTTCATCATTCATAAATCTCTTTAGGGACACTTTGTCAAAATTATGCTTGCTATTCTCACACTAATGATGAATAACATGAGAAATATATTAAGAGTCCTACGCATTATCCTTGTGATTTTGCCAGAACATCCGTGTGATATTTTTACAATGCAGATGGATCTTGCTTGAATTAACATTCAATCAAGCTCATGGTGGTAGGTGGACTTGTGTGATTCTATACGGAATCAAACTGGTGACAACTGAAAAGAAACAATCGGTGCGATTCTTTAAGAATCAAACTTGTTCTAGGTTATGAATGACGATTGAATGATGAATTTTGAAATGTTAAACACTCTCGATGTGGGTAACAAAACAACTTGTAGCATAAGTGACACGTCGATTGATTTTCAGAATCGATTTACTATTTAATCGGTGAGACAGTAACTACTGGTTTCTCTTATCATGTTGTCGGCTATGTGGTACTTTCTTAGTAATGAGAAATCTGAGTTTGATGAATGTAAATATTATGTGTTAGGAATGATTTCAAATACTACAGTGGAAATCTGTCAAGAGAGTCTTATTAAATTGATATACTTGATACAGGTCGTTCCTCAAGGATTTGAAGGTTACTCAAACAATCACGGGTGAATGGACAAGCTATTTCGTTCCCCTAGATTTATTGCTCAACTAGTTTTATTGCAGATTCACCATAAAGATGGTCATGGAGGTACCTGGTTCCAGCTGACTCACAGATTCATAATCACATGCTCATACCGACTGACATACATAAAGACATCATGAAGCTCAAGTTTACTTGTTTCAAGACTTCCGCTACTCTGATATCGTACGTCTTTCTTGAAGTGATCAATGTATTTAAAGTCGAAAGAATTTCAAAGAAGTTTCAGTCACTCTGATACCGAACGTCTTTCTCGAAGTGACGAAGTGTTAAAGTTAAAGAATTTCAAGAAAGATGCAGCATTAAAGCCTTTCAAGTCGACAAATCAAGAAAGGTATGAGCATGTCGGCCCAAAAGTCACAAGTTCACAAGATGGCAATGTTTACAAGAAGGCGAAAAGAGATTATGCTTGGTTGATGGTCTCAAGATGCTCAAGATCACATATTCACTTACAAATCAATCAAAAGGAACAAGCTCAAGCCTAAAGTCAATGATCACTACACCATATTCATAAGGAAATGAAAAGTAAAAAGTCTGCGAGCACAGAACGAAGAACTTCTTAGTAGCTTTAGGTTTAAGTTTTTGTAACATGAAGTGACCTCTCCTAGGGGGAGATTGTTAGGAATACGAAATTCCTAGAAAAGTCTTGGTCACTTCATAGATATCGGTAGATAGCTCGTATAACAATATTTGGAAACTTACATAGGTAGTTAGACCAAGGCCCATGGATAAGCCCATTAAGCCAAGGCCCATCCGCCCCTTGTAAGTATATAAACACCTCTCCATGCCTTGGAGAGGTGGTTGGTTCTTTATTTTTCACACATAATATTACAAGTTTACTTTCTCTCTCTAAGTGCTCATCCAACCCACTCTCTCTCTCTCTAGTTCTTGCATATAGTAAAGATTACTTGTATTCTACATAAACCATAAAAGTCAATTTTCAGAGGAGAAGAAAAGCAGAAGAGGTCTTGCAACGTGATTAATTCGATAGGAAATAACTTGTAATCTCTTATAGTCTTGTAATCGTTTAGTTTTTGGTATCATTCGTTAACTCGGTTAGTTTACCTTGGCTAAATTATTACTCTTGTATTGATTATGACGTTTGAAGGCTAATACCTTCGGGTATTAGCCATTATTATGAAGATCTAAATGTTTGGTTTGTTTATCTCGATTGCTTAATTTATCATTGATTGCTTGTTTATGTTTATCAATTTATACTTGTTTACGTTCTTTTGTATGCGACCTATCATTCAATGGATCTGGGATACGGCACCCAAGTAATCTAGTACGGGATAGCTCTCCTTATAGTGATTTTATAATTAGACCAATAGGATCACAAATAATGACCTATCTTTGCCCTTAGATTGTGAGCTTAGTTGGACCGGCAGGTGACCCAGGGATCAACGAGTACGTTCTTAGTTAATTGGTAAAGACTTGGTTAGTGGACTACTAGTGTATGAATTGCCTTTAAGCAGTAAGTGGGTAAAGTCTCTATGAGCTAGGGTTTAACAAGATCACCATTGCTTTAATTCCTAAGATAGATTATAATCAGCAAATAAGGATGCTTTATGTGGATGCGATTAATTGTGCAAAGAATTCTACGTTGTCTGGGTTTTTTTTTAAAGAAGGAGTACCGCCTTATCTTTAAGATGAATATACCGCTTCGAGATAAGTAATCATTGCACTAAATAAACAAACCAACGTTCTGATTAGATTAATAATGGTTAATATAGTTTTCTTATATTTGGCTAGACCGCTCTTTTATCTTCTGTTAATTTGCTTGCGTGTGTTTTAGTGTCTTAAGTTGATTTTAGTCACCCAAAACTCGTGCCAGTCTCTTAGGCTGAAAAAAAACCCCTTCATCCGTTTTGATTTTAAGATTAACAAAGTTTAGCATAGGTTATAACATAGAATGAATTACCTTAGTTTTTAGATACCAATTAATAATTGAAAAAGATTGTTTCTCGCTCTTTGTGATCGACGCCCTACTTGATCACGAAAAACTACCACCGTGATGATCTTTTGGGACTACGCTTTTGAACTCTGATAATAAAGGAATGGAATGGTTGTTTGTTTTTTTTAAAAACGTCCCTTTGAGTCGTACTTTATATCTTGTGATTATTGTACTAAGATTTAACACCCAAATTGTTGGTTCCCCTGCGTGTAAATTTGAGGGTGTTAAAACATTAGATTAGATCTAAACCTTAGGAGTAGTGTTAATTAGATTAATGTAATTTAGAGTAGTTTATATTCCTGCTTGTTTATTCTGTTTAATACGGTGTATTCAGTTAACTGAATACGACGTATTGGTTATTTAATAGTTTTCCTAGCAAGATTGTTATAAGATGGACTAGAGGAATACATCAGGCTCGAGGAAGAAAAAGCTTGAAAACGTAGGAAAGTGTTTAACTAGGAAACTGCTAAGTATGGTAAGATTTGGTATAATGAAGTCATTCACGACCTCAGATCTGTTGAAACCAAATTCCCAGCCATAGCCTTTAATGATGAGTTATCATCAAAAACACTATCTCGTGAACCCACGGTAAGTTCTCTTAACGATAAAATTGACTTTAGAGTTTCGTTTGACGATTCCGACGATGAAGATGACACGGTAATTTTTGAGAAAAACTTGCTTTCTTATAAAATATTTTTTCTACCAATGATTTGAAAACGGATTCAGAAAATGATAATGAAAAAGTCATGCCTTCACTTCCATCACCGGAGCCTATAGTCAGTTATCTTAATGATTTAGATTTCTTTAAAGAATTTGAGAATGAATTTCCAGCCATTTTTTACAATGATGCTCAAACATCTAAATCAGATTTATTAACTGAACCAATCTTAAGCCCTCAACATGTTGATGAATTTGATTTAAATGATGAAACATCATTGTCTGAATATGATGAAGAGGAACAAAATGTTTTGTACTTTAATGATCTATTCCCCTTCGACATTATTCATCCCGATGATTTAAAATAAAAAAAGACAATAATAACAATGAGATCGATATAATACAGTCTTCGGAGGATAATGAAATTACACATGGGTCAAATGTACTTTCTGAAACAGGTCACGATAAAATCAATAAAACCTTCAGAACTGGAAGTTTTGTCATAAGAATTTTATCAAGGATTTAAATGTTAATATCGTGGCTTGGAATGATCACAACAACGAGATCAATTAATCTTATAAGGAAATTATATGTGCCGGTTTGGCATTCATTCCGACCCCAAGTTGTTTTAGAAGGAGGGGATAAATGGGGCAAGTCTAACTAATTTTCCTGTAAACAAACGTGCAGCCAGGAGAAAACCTGAAAGTATTTAACAATTTTTTATCGATCTGACATCCCAGATTGTCTATACCTAATCCAATACCCCATGGAATTATGGCTATTGACTACTGACGTTATCCAGTCTTTATTTTTCTACAATTTAAACTTTATTGTCAGACTGTCGATACGGCGTATTCGTTAAACGAATACAGCGTATTCGAAATTTGACCTGCTACAGGTATCAATACGGCGAATCATGGGGAATCGATACGGCGAATCGACTTCCTTAATAATTTTAGGTTTTATTTCGAGTGTAAACCAGACGGAAATACACGTAATAGAAATTCACTTGTTTTTCTTCATGCATAATACAGGACCTTCTGACGAAAATGACGACGCCGTGGAGTATTCTAAAACAATTGTGTTGTAGTCATGCTAGGATTCAATCCCGCATTTACAACACTTATTCCTTGCTCATAATCAAAATGGAAACCTACCGAGCAAATATCATTGGAGTTTCTCATTCTAAATCTCTTAATTTTTCCCGTTTTATAATGTTTTTATCTAACATGAGGACGTTGTATAATTTAAGTAGAGAAAAGGAATTAGAAGCTACTTATCTCTACTTTTTATACATTAAAATGCTTAAATTATGCTCAAATTTTTTCAAAGCATACTTTTGTGAAATTACTTGTTACATAGCCCGCACACAATAACCCTTATTAGATATTGTGAGGATTTAACCTTATCCATTTCCAAATGTTTACCCAAATCCCACAAAAATATGAGTGTGCCGGTGATGTTGTAGACTTTAGAACTTGCTGGTATTTTCTTTTTCGAGATCAAATGATGAGTACTATGGGAGTTTAAGAGTAACTTGTTTTAAATTGGTAAATTTCAGATACAAACCAAAACCTACACATGTATTTTAGTTAACTAACTACACTGGTTAGTTAAATCATGTATAAACCCTTTGTTTACTCTCATCATAAGAGTAAGATACCCTTAGAAAAACCAATAGAGGCAATCCTTTAGGAATAACACCAACTGTTTGTTTCGTTACACCTTTACACCTTAGCCTACACTGTTAGATTAAGTTCATTTATCAGTTGCTAGTTGCTTAAAGTGTAAAGTATGTATTTCCCGGAGTTCTTGTGTCAATTTTCTATCTTTGGTACGGTTAGGAAGAAATTTGCACATTGCAAATGGGAATGTAAAAAGTAGTCAAAACTCATGTATTTTTACTACCATCACAATTATGGTAATACCAAGAATGAAGAATTATCGAAGGAATTATCCGATTATTATGAATTCGTAAAGATGGTGAAATTACACCGAGATTCGTAGTTAGTATAAGAAAAAAAGAAAAAAAATAGAAAAATCGCAACAAAAAAGAGGAGGAAGTTTGGAGATAATCGTTTCGCAAAAAGCATACACCGAAGGAATTATTTGAAGGATCGATTATTCGTTGATACGTCTCATAAGTCAATGATGTAAAGTTTTGTATAAAGTGGTAGATATCGCCACTTGTTTTGTAAAAGTATGTAAAGTATGGGATGATTGAGAAGTTGACCGTTACGGGAACGCCAACTTAGGTTGTTGTTTTTTATCAATGATCAAGATGTTTGTGTAAATAGTTGTGTCTTTTTCATGGTAACGGGTCGGGAAAAGTGCCTAGCAACTTGTACCTTATCTGTTGGGACTTAGTCTATTTGTTTCGTAATTTTTATTTAACAACAATTTATTTCCCTTTCCTAATCATTAACCTTGGGTTTTACTCGAATGAGGATGTAATCGAGTCATGCATGTCTATTCCGTCATTACGGCCATGTATGCGTGATTCAACTGCCTTGTTGGTTTATTACTTTTGGTGAAAGTTAGAAGATTCATACCCTATATCATTCTTCATCCTAACCCATTGGTTAAACTCGAATGAGGATGTGATCGAACACACATGTCTATTCTGTCGTAGGTCCGCGTATGTGTTATTCAACTGCCTTGTTTGGTGGGTACTTTTTTAGTGAAAGATTGATAAATGATCACCATAAGCCATATAATAAAAACCTATTTACCTTTATTAACTTGTTACTCCTTAAGCTCTAGTGAGAGATGTGATCCTTGCCAAGCCTTTGATAGAATACTCGTCATGATCAAGCAATTGAGTGAATTAGTTATGTGTTACCACATAGATTAGTCGAGTGATTTGAATGTTTTCATCTACTTATTTCATGAGGTGTTTGGTTGTGTACTTGTAATAGATCAAATAAATGCTTAACGGAAAAATCCATAGGATACATTTTCATAAACTTCTAAAGGCTACTTGAGGACAAGTAGGATTCAAGTGGGAGATATTTGATAAAATCAAATAACATTACTTTTATAGCATCATTTATCACATGTAAATAACCCATTTTGTATAATTATTGCAAAGAATTGTTACTTAATCGTTTGTATTTGAGAATTGCAGTAATTATGGAGTACTTGGTGAAGATTAGCAAAAAGACACGCATTCTAGAGCTTAAATGAAGATACGGCGTATCTATGTCTACACTTCACTAAAGACCACAATGGAACAAGGATCAATACGCCGTATCCAGAGAAGTCTATACGTCGTATTCAAGATATAGTAATAAAATATTTTAGAAGATATCGAACGTGGTCCCTACTCCAAAAACCCCCCGATATGCCGTATTGACCTCAGTCAATATGCCGTATCGACCAAATTCTAGACCTTATAAATAGAAAATCTAAAAACGGATTTTTAGTGTGCTAAATCATATTTTTGATACCTCAACCATAAAAGTCGATTTTAGAAGAGTAGAAAAGGTCGAGTATAGCAATTAATTCCATAGGAGACAACTTGTAATCTCCTATACTCTTGTAATCGTTCAGTTTTTGGTATCCTTCGTTAACTCGATTAGTTTACCTTGGCTAAATTATTAATCACTAAATTCGATAGAACCGAATTTGATTTCCGAGTTTAGTAATTACCGAATTTGTGTTTCAAAAACCCAATCCACGATAAAACCGTGAACTTGTGATGTTTTAAGACTTTGTAAGCTTATTTCTGAGATTAAATCACTAAATCCTTATTCACACTTTTCGATAAAACCAAAAATGTACGAATACTTATGAAACTCGATAGGCAACCGAGTTTATCAATAACCACCTAATATACGATTTTCGATAGAACCGAAAATGCGTATATATCTATTACAACACTTTTTCTACCGAGATTAAACTAATAACGATACAAAAGCTCCCGAAAATGATCCGAGAATGCTAAAACCCCTTCCGAGAATACAAAAACACTTCCGAGAATGCACAAACTCCAATACACCGTCACGTCAAATCTATTAGAGTAGTCGATAATGCTCAATTACTCGAAATAGCTGCCAAAATACAAATCGAAAGCTCAAGAATCTCAACCGAATCCTCCGAATTGCATTGTATGGTACTCGGACGTGTAACAATCCACAAATCGAATCACTCTAATTCTCTAATGGCGTATGATACCACTTGTTAGGTCTTGTTTATCTTGAATCATACATGATCATCAATGAAAGCTTAGAGAGAATAGTAGAGGATGGAGAGTATTTAATTTTCAAATGATATAAAATGGAGGGAAAAATGGAAAAGATTATTACAAGGCTTACCCTTCTAATGGTGATTAGAAGGGGTACTTATAGGAGAGGGAAGGAAGCTTCCCTTCCTTTATTTTTCTAATGTTTCACTTCTAGTCCCTATACTTTGGTAATTATGCTATTTCTTACTTTTAGCATAATAAACCTTATTACAAGCTACTTTATTCTTAACAAAATAAAGACTAATGACTAAATATAATTAAACCACATAATCGGCACTTTTTATGAACCTAACAATCTCCCCCTAAGGGTCGATTATTCTGGGCGTTCCCTTCGTGGTCCAAGTGGTCTTCCATTCACATACATCTCCCATCTTCTCATCTGGTTGCGATACTTCAATCTCACTTCAATTTCTTCTACAAACAATTTCAGATACTCAACCTCATCTTCGATGAGATCTCTTTGTATATAGCCATACTTAACATCATTATTGTAACTCTTTAGACCTTTTAATACTCTGTTTGGTGTTGCATCACAAAACTTATGAATATATGAATGTCTCATCACCCTTTTCTCTTTCTTGCTATTCTTGTATATTATTCCATGCACGGGCTCATAGATGATGGAGAACATTTTGTGCTTTTCAATTCCTGGAAAAGATATTGTTGGTGCAGTAAGATTAACTTTCTGTTGATAACTTTCTATTCCAAGTTGAAAGTCATGCACTCTTTCCCATATCACTGAACTTCTGATGAAAACTGATAAAGACCACAGCAGACCTGTTTCTGCATAATCAGGTACCTTGCCATTCATGATCAGCAAGTACATATCCTCAATATCATTCTTATTGAGATTCTTGTAATCAGGCTCGGTAATTGACACTATGCACTCATTGGCTCTTCTTGCAACTATCTCTGTGATGAACTTGTGTTCATGGCCCAGTTCCCAGTACGTCTTGATAACTTGAATGATCTTTGAATTCGAATAAACAACTTCCTTTGGTTTTCTAGGCTCTTTCTGCCTCTTTATGTAGAAGATCTTTGCATGAGGATTCTTCCAATGTTCAACACCATACCGAGCATAAGGATTAAATTTCTTTACACACTTATTCACCCATCTAGAAGTCCGTTCTTCGATATCTAACTCATTGAAAATAATTGCAGGAAACTTGTGAAGTACAACCACTTTCTTCTGGCCCTGAACTTCCTTCATCAAATATAAAGATCTTGATTTATCAGAGACAATGCTGGAGCTTCAGGATCTCTCTAACAGCTTTAAACTAAAGGTGTGGTCTTTCGTGGATGTGGAGAAGCAAGAATTTCCTTTCTGCTTTCCCAAACAATGTCACTCTTCAAGAAATTCTTCATCTGATCAATGTGATATTGATGCTCATCTCCTGAAGTACATCTTTGTCTCAACATCTCATCAGCAATTTTCTTTAGCTCTGCCTCATTAATGGTCAGTGACACTTCTTCCATAATATCTTGTGATACTTGCTTCGTTAAGTATTTCTTCATATCCGAAGTTAAGACTAGTCTAAAAATCATAATCATCTGTTTGTCTTGATTCCTGGAGCGATTGACCTTGTTCTTTTTCATTGATTGTCCAACGACTCTCCAGTCACATATGCTTCATACTCAGATGTCTTATGTCGCTTTGCACTATTCTCCCCCTCAGGATGAGCATCATCATGAGGATCGTCCTGATCTCTTAGGCGAACGGCAAGAGTTCTACAAGTAGTCTGAGGTACCTGAAATGTCTTAAACTTCATCTGAAGTGCCAGCCATATTGCTATGTCTTGTTGCTGCAACTAAGGATCGGCTTTCATTGATAGATATAGTTGATATTGTTGTTCTAGAATAGATGATGTTTGTGGTTGAGCTGGATGAACATGAAGAATATATCCAGACATATAACTTCTTACAGACGCATTAACCAGAGAAGGAATGTTAATATCAATTACTTGTTGAATCTGTGAGGAAATTTCAGCCTATAATTTCTTACGTTCCTGTAACATAGCTTTAGCAATCATCTTATCTGTCTCTTCTTTATTATGTTGCCTTTCCAAAAGCAGCCCTTTTGCAACATACACTGGAACTTGAACTTTAACCTGCTCAGGAACTTGCTTCTCGACTTGCTCCTTGATATGCTTATCTACTATAGTGGGTAGTGATTCAACCATTACTTCCTGGAGATGATCAGCAAGAGTATCAAATGACTCCCTTGACAAGAACTTTGCCCTCAGATGTTCAAACAAATATCCATAACGTCCATGTAACTCCTGAAAGAAACTCTTGTAATGTTTGAAATGAGCAGGTTTTGCTTTGAATAATGATAGAAGTCGGTTTGTGGTAGATAACTTGGTATTGAGTAAACTTGATGATGGTGTAAGTGTATTATTAGTTACCGTCAATTCCTGAAGTTTCTTAGTATCCGAAGATACGAGATTAGTGTGAATCCTAGGAGATCTAATTGTTGTGGGGAATGGTGTACTCCTAGACTCCTCTACAATCTTCTCTTTCTCCCTTCGCTTTAATTCATACACCTCATCAGTTATTTCTTCCTCTTCTTCATTAACATTCACAGGTATTACAACATTAGTAATTTCTACCTCTTCATCATTAGTAATCTCTACCTCCGGACTTTTCTTATCACTCCTGGGCTCTAACCTAGTGTCGGGAATATTTTGATCATCATTCCTAGGGATTGAACTATCATCAATAACATTCTCTGGTCCTTCTACCATCTTTTCAATTTCCACGGATGCCAAGTGCTCATTAACCAGTTCCACATTTTCTCTAGCTTCTTGCTCTTCTTGACTTTTGTGCTCAGCAAGACTTACTTGTAATGTGTCTTGTAAAATCATCTCATCTGCTTTATCAACAGTTGGCACTGGAGCTGGTGGAGTAAGACGTGTGGATCTCCTTTGAGGAATACGAAAACGAATCACAGTTGATCATTTTGGAGCACTTGACACTCCTGCATCCATGTTAGGGTTAGGTGACCTAGGGGCGCTAGGTGTCCTATGCGTTCCTTGGGTAGACTCAGTCGGTTGTGACTGAGTCAGAGGAACATCTATCCCAAATACCTCCGCATACATTCGATAATGCTCTGTGTGCTTCATTTCTTCTAAGATTATCCAATCTGGAATCTTCATTCCAACTTTATCTTTGTGTCTTCCTGAATTAAAGATATTTTTCATTATATCATCATCTTTCAGATTGTGATACCTGTCTCTAACACGCCTTGAAATCTCAGGAAAATTAGTCATGTAATGACTAATGATGATCTTAGTAAATCTTGGATAAGGAATCAAAGATGTTGGATGATGAAGAGAATAATGAAGTCCTTCCCATAGTAGCTCCGCATAATCAACATGAATGTTATTGATAAAGCAATACATCATTTGCATTATCTGCAACGGTGGTTGATCCCATCCAGTTACGCGTGTTGTCAAGCATTTGGAAAATATCTTGCACAACGTTTGCCATGGCTGCAGAAGACCAGTTGTCTTAAAGCTTGATGATGTCTTCAGCTCCATTGTAAATCCCAATTCATTTTTGTAGAATGGAACCATGTCTAAAAATGATGGTGGTGGCACGAAACTATCATGATTGTTGTCAGTTGCTTGTGGTAGATGAAAGATTGTTCTGAAGTCATCCAGTGTAAGAGAAAGCTCTTTTTTGTTAAGCATAAACGTGAGTCTATACTTGGATATGTCTTCATTCAAAGTATGCCAAAATTGTGCCATATAGATCCATGGTACTGATGAAGAAGCTGCAATGCTGAATCGTAATGGATGATTCTTGATGATATTCGTCAGAAGTTTGCTTTCAGGTGGACATTGCACGTGTTCAAAATCAATCTTCTTGTTAGCATCCATAAGATCATATCTTTTGTTTGAGGACATAGTTGTCTGGATGAACATCAGTTGCATGTTGTTCCTTGCATAATGAGTTCTATGGACTCCGATCCGTAGCAAACATCTGTACCACATCCAGCGTGTAGATCCCGCTTCCACTCGCAGACACAGTCAACAGACATATTGCCCATAGACCATGCCGGACGTGCCACACACAGCTCGCCGCTAACTATCGAGTGTACCTTCACTACTTCAGAGCACTCCTCTGCATATTTGTGTCCGCGTCTTTTTCTGTTTTCCACTCCTCCTCGTCACTGTATCGCTCCTACCTACCTTGTCTTTCTCTCCCGGCAATTCTTTTCGGAAACATATTTTTAATACAGTTTGTTTCTCATGTGCTCGTTTTGCTTTTTTAGCACATTGCATACGATTTATTCGGATTTTTCTTTTTGATTTATCATTTTTGTGTGTTCTGACATTTCTTTTTCGAACACACTTTTGATTTGCTTTTTCTCGTATGGATTTAGCTCTCTCTGTCTGTTTTAAAATATCCTCGCAAGAAATTCTTTGTGACATGATACTCTTTTAACAAAGATGAGGATTTCTCTTTTGATTTTAATCAAGATTCTTTTATGAAAAATTAAAGAGAGATAAGATTAAAAAAAAAAATCTTCATAAAAAAACGTTTTTATGAAAGAGTACCATTTTGACAATAACAGATTTTGAGAACTTTTTTTAGAAATCTTTTGACAAAAACTTTTCTTATAATGATAACATAGAATCATTCAACCACAAACCCATAACTGAATGGTCACTAAGTCACTCACTCCTCATTCTGCTCATTGCAGAAAACGGCCGAAACCGGACATGACTTAGACCACTTAAACAATTGAGACTTGGATTTTCAGATTTAAGTTATAATTTTTTTTTCACTTTCACTTTTTATCATGAATCCTAAACAATGTAAAATTAACCACATCTAATTCATACTGATATGTCACTAAGTCACTCACTCCTCATTCTGTTCATTGCAGAAAACGGTCGAAACCGGACATGACTTAGACCACTTAAACAATTATGAATAGACATATTTGACCCAAAGCTTAGAATTTATTAAAACTAGATTTCTTTTTCACAATCATTTGATATTTTCAAAACACATGAGAGACTGATCTTTTTGTTTTATAGACATTCGAGCATTAATCATCATAAGCATGCAAAAATCACAAGCACATAAAATTCAGTAGATAATTAAAACAAATTCACATATTCATAAATGATTTTGACTTTTTGACATTACCGAATTTGACTTTTTGACACTACCGAGTTTGATTTTTTTTTCATTC
>BQNB010042496.1:0-36285 GCA_026074375.1 Tanacetum coccineum
TTACA
Source organism: Tanacetum coccineum (assembly GCA_026074375.1). Lineage (NCBI taxonomy): Eukaryota > Viridiplantae > Streptophyta > Magnoliopsida > Asterales > Asteraceae > Tanacetum > Tanacetum coccineum. The sequence continues at coordinate 6 of BQNB010042496.1, forward strand.
ACAATAGAACTCGAGGTTCTATGACAACACTATAAAACTATTTTATGTTATTTAATTTTTTTTGAAGAAATCATGATAAAACATTAAAATATTAACGTGAGATTATTGTATTTTGATTATGTTCATCGTAGTAGAACTTGAGGTTCTATAGTAAATAAATGTAATACATTTTGATTCCTTTTTTTTATATAAAGAATCATAATAGAACTTGAGGTTCATACTCTTTTTTCTAAACATAATGTGAGGTTATGAAATTGTGAGGGAATCATAATTGAACTTGAGGTTCATATGTATACGATAACAATAATTATGAGATCACATTTATCGTTATTCATCTAAAGAAATCACACTGAACTTGAGGTTCTTTAGAAGATATAGAATAACTTGAGGCTATTGTATTTTAATTATATTCACACTGTAATAAAACTTGATGTATATAATGAATATATATAATCATAACATGAGGTTATGATATCTCTTAGTTTCAAAAGATCTTGAGGATCTTATATAAAAAAAATATAAACAACAACATGATGTTGTATTATTGAATTCTCATAATATAATCACAAGAACTTTACTTGTTTCTTGCCAAACCATATTAGTGCTAGCTTTAGATAAGAAAAAGAAGAAACAAAAATTTAAAGAACTCCTTTAACTTTCATAAAACTTTATACCATTGGAACTTTTTCAATCAAACGAGATATTATCAATAATTGTAAAACCTTTTTTTTTTTTTGTTGGGCTTTAGGTTGTGAATGCACCCGCAATGCAAAACTAATTCTTTTACGTAAAACAAAAATAAAACACTTATTCTTTTGTTTATACTAATTCAGTTGTACCTCTATGCCACAATATTAGATGTTGTTCACGAACTAAACAACAATGATAAACATAATATTATAAAAATGATGATTGATGATATTGTATATTTACATACCAGATCTTGCCGTGAAACTCAGAAAAAAAATTCAATCATACCTACGGTCGTTCTTCTTTCATCATATCTTTTTTTTTCAAGACTATCGTGCTGATAACGTGTTGTGAAACAACGACCTAATAGCAACACATATATTGATGTATAGAAGGAGAAGAAAGTAGAGAGAATCGAGACAAGTATTTCATTGATCTTGATAGACTACAAAGGGAGCCTCAATTTATAGGGCTCTCATATGCCAAATATTTAATACAATCATAATGGAAGGGAATACAAAAGATGTAACCAAAGGGAGTTAAGGTATGTGGATAGCCACTTTATTAATTATTCATAACATTTCCCTCCTATATGTTGTCTTCAACGTTTTTTAAATTTCACAAAATAGGGCACGAATGAATTTTTTGATTTTTTAGACGGGTACGGTTATCGTTGGTAGAAAATAAATATACCACGTTGATCAAAACGAGTTCACGATTACGATGGTATAAGTTAAACGTCCCGTAGAGCACCGACACACGATACCAAAAAACCGAAATTTACTTAACACGTGTAGATTTTGTCCGTGTTTGATGGTAGACCGGTTCCCAAATGCTTAGGCACTAGATCGGTTATGCAATGGCTTTGCTAGATCGGTACTTAAGAACTTGGTTAGATCAGTTGATGAAGACTTGAACTCGTTCGGTTCCTAAAGGAACTTGACTAGATCGGGTCTTCAGCTAGTTCGGTTCCCCTTAACGAAAACTACTAGATCGGTTCTCAGTGTTTGGACTTTAGTTCTGTTCCCAAAGGGACTTGACTAGATCGGGTCCTTTAGGAATACGACTAGTTCGGGTTCTTAAGAGTGTGACTAGATCGGTTGTTGAACTCGTTCGGTTGTTCTAGATCGGTTGTCACAATCGTCCTTGTATTTGTCTTCACCGAAACAACAAAACGTCCTTGCGTCTTCTTCTTTTGACCGTGTACAACCAAAGAAAATAAGCTAACCCAAAAAGCTCAAATAAGCCTACCAAATAAACTTGAAAGTAAGCTCATTCCACCACAAGAATTAGCCACGAGAAGACACAACTAAGCTTCGTTTATGAAAAGCAAAAAAACGGGTAACAGTTTTGAAAAGAAAAAAAAATTGACACCAAAACAAAGAAAAATGAGCTACGTGCTTATGAGCGTAAACTAAGTAAAACAACGAAATAAGAGGAAAGTAAACAAGTAAACAACCAAGAAGTCATAAAAATTTATTACTTAAAAAAATGTCACTGTTTTGTTGACGTTGGACCAAGAAAGATTCCACTTAAGCCACATGAGCACTTATAACCAATGTTTTAAAAACCGGTTTTTAAATTGACTCGGCCGAGCTACCTGGTCACGGTTTAACCGGCGGTTCAACCGGGTTTTTCGGCTAAAACGGGCTTCCGGTCACCCGACCGGTTCACGGCTTCACGAGCCGGGTCAACCCGGGTTTTAAAACATTGCTTTTAATAGTATAAGCTCAAAGTCATGTAAGCCGAGAGATTAGTAAGCCCAAATGAGATAATAAATTCATGACTCAAATTTGTGTTTTTGGAAGAACAGTCACGAAAGAAAATAAAGAAGAAAGAAAGAAGAAAAATAAGCTTTCGAAAAAAGCATAATAAGCCTATTCGAATAAGCTAGAAACAACCACAAACTTTAACACTAAACCCACCCGTGACGATTGATACCAAATGTTATCCCAAAACTTAACCCATATCACAATAATAAGCCATACCAAATAAGGAATAAGTAGAAAAGAGAAAAATAAAAGTGGAAGATTTATTAGAGAGTGAAAACTAGAGAGAAATGGAAGATTAACAACATACAAGTGTCAAATATGGTAACCAACACCATCCTACATGTGTGGAGAGGGTCTCTATTCTATACCCTTAACCACTAAGTGGAGTGGAGGCTTTTTAACTTCGGGCCGGACTTGGCTATCTGGCCTTTAAGCCCGAATACACGGGACAATATTAGATTATAGATCCAAAGCCCGTTGAGCAACCGCACTAGATATTACTTGACAAGACTAATTACGACTAATAAGACTAATAACATTCGTGTTCAACTTATATAAAATTAAGGCTAACAGTGGTTTATATGAGTTTGATTTGTGCTTCTTGATCTTGGTCACCAATTTGTTCACCCTAATACATGCTTAACCTACTTCTTTAAGAAGCAAGGAATCGTGTGTGTAGGTGTACAAATTTTTAGCTTCTTTCTTGTGGCTTTGGTTTCTTTTTGCTGTTTGTTTCTATTGTGTGTTTAAGTGTTTTGTCCTCATGGCTATTGAGGATTCTGGTCCTAGTAAGAAAAAAAGAAGATGATGCTAGGGGTAGTGATTCTGAATTGAATTTAAATGTTAATGATCCTTTGTTTCTTCATGCTAATAATTCTAATGGAACACCTCTAATCACATTCAAACTTACTGGTACTGATAACTATAAAATATGGGTTGATGTTGTTCATTAGTTTTACATACTAAAAATAATCTTGGATTTATCTATGGTAAATGTGTTAGAGATGAAAGTAATGTTGTCACACCCCCAAACGGGTCCCTGGACTAATAGTGTCCGGTAGGCTCTGAGTCATCGCATACATCGCACAAGATCAAGTAAACGACCTCTATATGGACGTTTGATAAAACATAACTCGTTGCTTTGGATAAATCAAAATAAGTCTTACAATATTCTTGACATAAATGAAATAGTTTTTAGCGGAAGCTTATGTAAAATGTAGCGGAATCATAACATGTTTTTAAGACAACGAGTATTTTAAGTTTAAAGATATAAAAACATTATTGAAAGAAATACAGCAATGCATGCAACAACAAATAGCACTTCAAGAACAATCCAGCTAAGCACCTGAGAAAACATGCTTAAAACAGTCAACATAAAGTTGGTGATTTCACTAGGTTTTGAATTAATGTAGGGTTGGACCACCAATATTTTTAAAAGTGATGGACTATTATAACGGATATAATAATCACTGAAAAGTACACCGATGCTAAATTAAGAGATACATATAATATGCAAGTGATGATACTGCCCTACAGATGTCTGACCAAGACACCCCAAAGAGTTTCCGACATGATATATATCCGTTCGTTCATCGACACAGAATCAAGTAAGTGCTTGCTTACCCGGATAGGGATAATTAGTCCCAAATAGATCTATCTATAACATTCACGCTTACTTACCCAATCGGTCGGTCATAAGTAATTAACGGTTCATGATGGTTCGGGCATGATAGTGGTCTAATCGCTACTTAGGCAACACGTAAACAGGAAATGATAACTGAAAACACTTGTGTCCAAAATTTAAAACAAGCAATGTTTCTCACCCCAAAATAGTAAAGTTGAAATCATAAAACATGGGGCTATGAACTCACCTTAGAGCGATGAGCAAATGATAATCACGTAAGAGAAAGATGATACACAATCCTAGCCGTCACCTAAAGAAATGACGCGTCTTAGGACCAAGATATGATGTACGAAACCAAAAGCGAAATGCTTATCAATGAGAAGGCATCCATATGTGTTTGTGTCTTAGTTTGCTTAAGAAAACATGATCGAGTGAAAGTACAAGTTTACATTAAATCCCGACGTTTATTCAAAAGTTACTATATTTTTAGGAAGTTTCTATTTTAGGAAAGTTAAGTATTTTTGGACGTTAATACCGTCCCCTATATTTGTTAGTTTCCATATTCTTAAAAACGCACTATGCATCTTAAACGCCTAACTTTTATATCCGTCTCGTCAAAGTATTCCAAAAGTTATTATTTTTAGAAATCTACGTTTTCGTACATCCCAACATCACGTAAATAAGTTCTTAACATTTCTAATGACTCTACTTAGTTTACTAGTGTTTCTATATGTTTCGCCAATGTTTTAAAACCTCAAAAATGTCCGAAAGTGTCCGAAAACCTTATTATAATTCCAAATAGCAAGCTTGTTATAATGTTTTGCCGAAAAATGTTTCAAACTTCATTTGGTCATAACTTGTTCGTTTTAAGTCCGTTTATAACAACCCAAGAATTTTCATCAAATGCAAAACTTATTTTACTATTATCCTATCAGTTATATATGAACTCACCTTTTTCAGGGAAATTTTTCGCTTTATTACATTACATTACTTACTTTGCCAATATCTCAATATGCAACATTTCTTGCATGACTAAAGTTAACGGGCTCAGGCAACCTATCTATGGCAATCTTATCTTCATATATGTCAAGTCAATATCATAATATCATTTTTACAAAGTACATTATTCCTATAATGTACCATTTGCAACATCATATCAAAACGGGCTTTAAACCATTATCGGATGCCCTAAACCCTAACCTCATGAAAAGATTAACATCTAAAGTGAATGCACAAGCTACTAAAGTATATGTACAAGTAATATAACATCTCATTTGAAATATAAAATCCCTTTAAATCAAAGTACAATTCCTTAAAAGCTCAGTATACAAGTCATTAAGCTCAATCCCTAAAATAGCCGTTTTACCTCCGTTTTCATCCTCATTTCTTCACTATCACTTATGTTCAAGCTACTATACTCATTTTACAATATATGAACCCTAATTATTCCATTCATAAGCTTTCATACCTCTTTTTGCATTCAAAACCCTAATTCAAAACCCTAAACCCTAAAACCAAGCTAGTTTCTAAACCATGACCCGTTTCTTGATTTTTACCCATTGTAAACCTAAACCAACTCTTAAATAAGTTATAATAACATAAATTACAACATCCTCAATCATATTCCATCATCATTTCATCATTCTACCTCAATTATCCAAGAAACGAATCCAGAAAACCCTAATTGTACCCTAATTATAATTTTGACCCGTTTACTCATTTTTCTATCGATTTTAACCCAAACCAATTGCTAATCTTTGTTAATCCTTCCTATATCAGACCTTGGCTACATATATTAACTATCCTTAATCATTTATACACGAAATAAAGAGAATTACAAAGCTAGAAAACCCTAAAAGCCTTATATGAACCCTAATTCCAAGCTACGACTTATTTCTTTCAATTTCAACCCATTTAACAAGAAAAAAAAAATAGAAAAAAAACCACCAACGATCAAACTTCATTGATAATACTTTATTTAAGCTCTAGGATCTGTATTCCATCATTCCTAATCAAGAGTATGCAAAATATAAACCAAGAAAGTCAAGAAAACCCTAAACGTGCCCTAATCAAACCCGTGACCTCATTTCTTCAATTCTAACCCGTTTTAACCCAAACCAATTACTAATCCTTGTTAATACTTCTTATATCAGACCTTGGGAACATATATTAACAACCCTTAATCATTTATACACGAAATAAAAGCTTGAAAACTTGTGAATCACTAGTCGAACCCAAAACAGACCCGCACCCCATTTTTGGCTTCTTTAACCCATTTTAGCCCTAACCATGTGCAAGGAACTTGCATAAACTCCTTATAGACACCTTGTAGCAGCTCACCCACCTGCTTGAACCTTCTCTTGGTCGAAATTAAAGGCACATGACCTTCTTTTTGCTCCAATCAGCCGCGGACACCACAAGAACCAAAACCACCTCCATCAACCTCCACCTTGCACCATAGCCTCTCCAACACAGCCCCTAGACTCTCCACATCATCTCCCATGTGTCCTAACCTGATCACTAAGATTTCTTGGCCTCTAAGGGTTGGAAATGCTATAAATAGGGGTCTTGGGCACTCATTCAAACTCGCACCACACCTCCTCCTCTATAACCCTTATAGGCAGCAATCCTTTGCTCCCATATGATCCTAGGATCATTAAAGAAGTTCAAGAAGCGAAGCCCTGAAGAATTGAAGCCCCGGAGTAAAGATACAAGGCGTACGAGTGGAAATACTACCCGAAACGACCCATTTCCACCATTTTTGATCCTTGAAGCTCAAACCCAGGTTTTGAATGTTCTACTTCTGCTACTACACTCTTATAATGTTCATATGATCCTAAATATACTCTTGTTAAAGTTTCATAACTCAATTCATGCTCATTTTCCATCTTGATCCAAAACCGTACACCCGAAACCCTAATTTCGCGTTTTTCTTAAAACTAAATGTTATAATGGTTAAATATTGTTATAATCTATCCTAGCATGCTTAACTAATGTTAAAATAACCACTTTATTGATTAATGAAGGAATTTGAACTTAAAACCCGCGCGTTTACGTTTTGAAACCCTAATTTGACCCGTTTTGCTTCCTAGCCTAACGAATCATTATTTTAGGGAACCCAAATTTTGACCCGTTTTGCTTCCTAGACCTAAACTAATCTTTATTGTTAAAACATGTGTTACGTAAAACTTCATATTTTAGTTTAATATAACTTATAAATGTCTATTGACATGTTAAAAAAATCTTGCAGTGGCAATTTGACATGTTTTGGTAATTATATAATCCATTCAAGGGGTAGATATCGTAAACATTCTGAAATTAATAACTAGAAGGCTGAAGTATGGTCATTTTATCAAAGTAAAACCATAGGGGTCAATTTGTCCACTTCCAAAGTAACAAGTTTACTTGGTATACTCAAATAAAAATGGAATGACCAAAAGTCCGTAAAAATGCAAACTCCAGAGTGCCTATTTGCAAATTAACTTCAACCCCAGGGTCTTAAGAAATGTAACATTTTTGATAAAAAGTTATAAAAACATATCCAAAAACATATATGACTTCATACATTAATTAACGCTTCTCGTTGCTTAACATTTCCATATATTGAATAAAGGCTAAAAAAAAAAACCGATCATAACCGTTAAGCTATATCGTATCCATACAATACTTGAGGGGAGCATCATATTAAGAGGGTTTCATCAGTTATAAACTTAATCTGAACCAGCGTTTAGTTAACACTTTAAAGTAGCCCATCATCGGCTCCTCAAACGTTTACTGAATGACTTTTGAATTATGATGGCCCGAACGGAGATACAATAAATCAAAACTCTTCAATCAAACTCATACTCTTAAAACATAAGTTCTAGCAACAATCTTCCAAAGACACAACCTATTTACTCAGGTTGCATGACATGGCAGAATTTTTATATACCCCTAATCATTTAGCCTTATATCACCTTCCCCGTTAAGAATTGTGATATGACTGAGCTTTCATTTCAGAATATTTATTACATCTACCTATCAGGTGAAGTTCATAACCTCGCCTTTACTTATTTTACATGTTTTATAAACCCTCGAGGGGGATACATGCTTGTTACAACAAACTCCCTTTTACATACTCTTTTATCTTATAACAAAGTGATTACTTATTTAAAGACTTTTATACATGCATAAACCCAGGAATACAAGTATTTTTTTACAAGTTATATGCTATCTGAACACCAATACAGCTATTGTCTAAGTTACATTATGCTAAAAGTCCCTCATTATCATGGACCATTAATCACTTTTTCGGTGACACGCAAATATGTGATAGATCTACCGAGATTGATGAATCTTTTTTTTTGTAGCCGGAATAGGTAACCAACACCCAATATTGAATTTCATAGGTATATTGACAATTACCTACACCTGGGCCCTTAACTAAATATATATAATAAAATACATATATATATATATATATATATATATAAATAAAATATATATATATATATATATATATATATATATATATATCACATCATTTTGGGTATATATATACACTAGTCAGTTTGTGTGCCATGAGCTTAGACCAGACTATACTATACAAGACATGACCAAACAGACCAAACAAGACAATAACGCAGTAATACACGGTTACTATGATAATTGCATTCATTGCAATTATTACAAATAACGGGTATATAATAACGTGAAGATCATAACAATAACATTTTCATAATAATCGTGTTTGTACAATTATTACACTATGACTTGTATTCAAACTGTTTATCAAACCTATGAATTTCACTCAACCTTTGTGTTGACTTTTTAGCATGTTTATCTCAGGTTATTGAGCAATATACGGCACGGAGTGGCATGGACTCGAAGATGGCTAAAACTTGTTATCATTCACATTGTATGTAACTAGATTTTGGGACCTGCCTTTGTAAAACTCTGATTTGAAATGAATGATAACATATCTTTTGAATAAACGTCTCTTTTGGGTCGTTTTCTATGATTATGATTGTTGTATCCATGAAGTAATACCCCAGATTAGCTTCCGCTGCTATATTGTAAAAATGGGGGTGTTACAGATTGGTATCAGCGCCATGGTTATAGAGAACAAGGTCAAAACCTTAACTATAACCACATTTCTTTTTTCAGCCATCAAAGTCCTCCGTGCCACTACATTCCGGAACAAGTATGTAAAGATACATATCTATTATACTATTACATAAATAACTTATGTTATTTACATTTTGGTTGTTTATTAGAACGATGTACTTCTCCTCACCGACCTCACTTCGATATTGAGGATGCTTTTTCCTCTATGAATATTCTTAACTATACTTCGGTCTCATCGGATTATTTCCCAGCTTCATCGGGAAGCAGTTCTTTTAACTCTTCGGAAAACTCTAAAGATAATATGATCCCACCAGTATTCTCATCTTTCTACAATAATCCTTGTTTGAAGGACGTACAAGCATTTTATGCTAAGGAATTACCTATTTCATCACCAGATCCTATTACTCCACCAGCTATTTTAACTCCATCTCCTATCACCACCACACTACTATTTGATCCTCGATATTTCTTTGTTCCTGAAGAACTATTACCACCTAAGAAACGAATCTGTTCCCCATCTTCTTCCTCAACTACGTTATCTAATCCATCTCGGAATCAAACCCGTAATTTGGTATCACCATCTTCCTCAGTTTATACTCCTACCCCACCTCAGATATTTGAAATAGGGAAATGTTCAACTAAGATGTATTTGAAACATCACGAGGAACAAGTCGAAGATATTTTGAATTACTTAGAAGAACTCTCTTTTCACCGTATTGAGAATATTAATAGAATGATCACACAAAGGAATAGTAACGAACTAAAAATCAAACTTGAGAGAGTCCGTTCTCAGATTATCAAACTTCAAAGGAAGAAATTAGGGCAAAAAGATAAGATTGCTTTTGCTCACTACAGAATTTCCGATCTTGAACGAATCATTGAGAAAATCCAAGCTCGACACCAAACGGATCAGGAAGATCTTTAGGATGTCATCTACCGGTTCGAAATCAACAAACTCTTAGACTAGTTATAGCTTTATCCTAGCCACGGGATGTGTGGTATAAATAAAAACGCTTGTCAAATCTTGACTATGTACAGTAAAAAGGCAAGTTATTTATAAAGGCAATCCCGTTTCGTACCTTATTGTTTCCAACTTATCTCTCTTTCATCATCATCTCCATCATTGCATCATTATCTCCGTCTTCATGAATCATACCATAACCTCTAAGTGCTTAAAAATTCAAAAATAAGCATTATTCTTTAAGCATTTTAAGCATCACATTTTCTTTTATTACTTTCCAAACTTGTGATGTCATTCTTACTACGTGTTCTCTTATGTTGATAGGATGCCTCCCAAAAGGACGTCAACATCTGAAACACCAGCCATAACTTTAGCTGCCATCCAGCAACTAATTAATGATGGCATTTCCTCAGCTCTGAAAGCACAAGCTGCATCAATGGCAAGTGCTAGTAATCCCAACAGGAACACCGGACCTACTAGAACTCCTGTAGCAAAAACGGGAAACTATAAAGAGTTCGTTAGCTATCAACCTTTCTACTTATGGGTAAGGAAGAGGAGCATTGACCTCATTCGCTGGTTTGAGCGGACTGAATCGGTATTTTCTCGTAGCAACTGTGCCAAAGAAAACAAAGTGACATTTGCTACCGGTACCTTAACCGATGATGCCCTGTCCTGGTGGAATTCATACGCACAACCCATCAGAATAGAACAAGCCAATAGGATTACTTGGACCGAATTAAAAAGGATCTTAACCAATAAGTATTGCCCTCGAACTGAAGTCAAGAAATTGGAAGATAAATTTTACAACTTGGTTGTGAAAGAAATGATCTAAAAGACTTACAGCAGAAGATTTCAAGAATTAGATCCTGTCTTATGCCCTAACATGGTACCAAACACCGAGAAAATATTAGGAATCTTCATTTAGTAGATTACCAGAAGCATGGAAGGACATATACTGCCTCGAATCCTCAAACTTATGAAGGAAACCATCAACAAATGCCCAGAATTAATGGATCAATAATAAAGCGTGATTTTGTGCAAGAAACCAATAATCACAAACGAAGGTTTGAAGATAGAAGAAACATCACCAACAATAACAACTATCCTAATGAACACAACAACCACTTTAACAACTACCAAGATGACTGTAACAATAAGAACCGTAACAATGATACCAACAACAACAGAATAAAAGTGCCAAAAACATCATAGGCATATGTGCCAACCCAACTAATGAACAATCGAATATGCGTGGGAAACCTTCCCTTTGTGTAAAAGGAGTAGACTACATCACACAGGCCTTTGCCGTGACAAGTGTCAGGTTTGGGCAACAAGATAGGCCACCAACCAAGAACTGCAGGCAACAAAAGACCACACAGAAACGATCTACAAACAGTGTCCGTGACTTGTAATGCCTGTGGAAAGAAAGGACATTATGCGAATCAGTGCTCAAAAGCAAATAATTGGGCCACAGGAAAGCATACTTAGAGATGAGCTTGCTTTTGTTCACTTTAGGATTCCTACCCTAGAAACAACTCTTGAGGATATTCAAGTTCATCAGAATCTTCTTCAATCTGAAAACTTTTTTTTTTTCCTCCCCCCCCCCCCCCCCAAATCATCAGCTACAATCCTTATCATTTGTTCTTTATCTAAGAAACCTACTATGAGATACTAGCATATGAGGTATCAACTCTTTTAGAGTTTCATATGTAAAGTTATCCATGAAATAATAAAGTAATGATTCCGTTACATCTTGTTATCTAATGGTATCAAAACTTGACATTATTTGTCAATTCCATCGATTCTATTATGTTCAAACTCTGAATACTCTCCTCATACCTTTGCAACATAAATTTTCATCCTCGATTATATGGGCGTCAGTACAATCAACATCTTAATATTATCTAACCATTCATGATCATATCTACACATTACCGTTTCGATATCATGTTTTTATTCTTAGGTAAGACGATTTATGATCATCTTATTGAAATGAATTAGGATGCTTCTTCATTTGAATAAGGAAATTATAAATCTCCGAACTATGAATTTATAAATTCTCAGTTACAAGAAGTTGAACGCTTCTTTTTGTAAGTGACAAATTATAAATAAGTAGGCTTAAGTATATAACATACGTACAAACAAGTTTCTTTCAATCCGTTTGTACAAACAATTCCTTAATCATTATCATTATTACCTTCAATATTTGTTCATTTCAAAATTTGTATATCACGTGATTAGCAACTCTCTTACAAATTCATAATCATTCTTTGACATCACTCATTCCATGATCTCCGTATTCTAAAATTTTATGTTATATTCTGCAACATAATAACAAGGAAACACACAAGAATCTATACAATGTCAAATGATTTCAATACCACTAGGTATGAAAATTTTGACAAAGACTTGTGATAGCATTCTTATTCAATGTTAACTTTTAAAGGTTAATGAATAGCGATTCTTTACGATCACAATAGCGCAGCAGAAGCGTGGTAGGCCCATAACCCATAGGTTTCGTAAATCGAAGTATTCCATCCACCCAGGTTCAATCAGAATCTGGAGAAATTCTATTGGCTGTCATCAAGATGTGTGGTCTTGGAAATAAGTAGACGTGTGAAAGGAGGTAATTATAATTATGGTGCGCAACATAATTATAAATGCATCACACACGTGGACTTGTAACCTTGATTAGCCTAACATAAAAATCAAATTCATGCCCAGTATTTACATCTATTCACTACAACTTTCAACTAAATCTCGAGACGAGATTTCTGTAAGAGGTGGAGACTATAACAACCCAAGAATTTTCATCAAATGAAAAACCTATTTTATTATGATCACAATTGTACGGGGAAATTTTTCGCTTTATTACATTACTTGTGTTACCAATATCTCAATATGCAAGGTAGCTTACATAACTAAAGTAGACAGGCTCACGCAACCTACTTATGACAATCCTGTCTTCATATATGTCAAGCAAACATCATAACATGTGTAACATCCGGCAATTTTCAGAATTTTAAATGACTATTGTAAACTTTGACTTTTCGGGTCCGACTTGACTTTTTGACTTTTGATATTTTATTGTCACATAAAAACGATTACCGCGTAAATGGTAAAATTTTCAGAGCATATTTTAATAATAAATCATATTTATTATCCCTCATTTACAAATTTACTTTTCAAACTTGTTTGACTTGAAAACGAGAAGATATCTCGCAAACTGTGAAAAACCGCACATAACGCATACCACACGAAATATTAAATAAATTTAATTTATCGATATTTATTAAATAAAAATATTTAATAAATTATTTAACATGTCATTCAAAAACGTCTGTCAAAAACGCAAATTAAAGTTTACATTATTTTTACGAACATATTTTATAACTTTTCATATTTAATTTTTATACGTTATGAAAAATATTTAAGTTTCGTAATTAACTACATTTTTGCATGCATGTAAACTCATAAAACCATCTATACCTCAACAAGTACCTACAATTATACCAAGTAACCAAAGTTTATATAAACTCTATCCATTATTTACACCATAACCAACCCCATCCACAAACATATATAGCGAATTTCCACAAAACTCTACTTTAGCTTATTATAACATATTGCTTAACCACTAACAAAAGTAAGCCAATATCCCTTGTGTTTTAGCCACTCTTGTGCCCCTTGTATATATCTACACGCATACATACATGCTAAGTGTGTAGTCATTCCATCTTTGCTCCCTAATATTAAACATGTGAGATTTATTAAATCTATGTTTGACCTACTATAACTAGCATGACTCTCTTTTCCCTCTTTTTAGCTTACAAACTCACGCATGCTTGGGGACAAGTCCAACAGTGTTTTCTAGATAATTATGCAACATCCAATCTTCTTGTACCTAACACGTCATTTTTCAAAGTACTTACATGGTCATTATATATATTTTGCTTCAGGCATGTGAAGATGGGCATGAATTCACTATTAAACGCATACATACATATATACAAAGAGTTTGACTGCAACATGAAAACATACATATATAGTTCTATCAATTTATCATGCTTATGGCATTAGAGAACATACATACCTGGATCACCACAACAACAATAAGAGAAAGAGTGTCGCCTCTCATTATTCTTCGTTCAAAAGCATCACCCAAACACCACTACATCAACAAGCTAAAACCATCCTCCACGTAACATACATTTAGCACCTCAAGAAAAATAGTGAATGAGAGTAAATGAGTGCGAACGGTTAAAGTGTTACGTTTTGTTTTCAATTTTCCGACGAGCTGCTAGGTTGACGGGAAATGGTACGGTTCCAGGGGGTGGAATGAAATGGTATTAAAAGGTTGTTTCGATGACGCATACGATTAAAGAAATTGATGGCTCAAGGATTTTATCAAGCTCTATGATTTCTGACGAGTTTGGTTCCAATACGAGCCTTACAACCATAAACGTGTCTTTCTTTGGTGAGTGGGTACGTATCTTTGTCATCAACGTTAGGCCCTTGTTCGTTCGTACAATATCAAAGAGGTATATATCCGCCCTTGTTGTGCTTTCTTTCTTATTTCTTTTGTTGGGTCAAGCTTTCTTACAATGGTCTTGAAATGAAATAGCGGAGATGATGGTTATTATTGACGTTAAAGATGGGAAGTCAAAATAATAAATATAAATCAATATTATAGAAATGGATATAAAAATACATGGCTGAAAAATGAACTTACGTTGTCTATTCATTCATACATGTTATGAACTTATGAAAGTGAATTAGTTTCTAATAGTTGCAATAATGGTCCCATCGATATTAATTTAGTTGCAAATTAATAACCTCACCATTATTAAAAGCTTAATGTAACAAGTAATTTTTGAATAGTTAGTTTATTAGCTCATGTTAAAAAGGGTTAAGGTTATAATTATAATTAGAATATAAGCGTTGGCCAAGTAGACAAAAATTCGTTACTTAAGCATAAATGTTTGCTAAAGCTATTTTAAGATATTAAACAATGAATCTTGAGTCTAAAGACGTCCATACGCGTTATAAGACGCAACACATTTAGATATATACATCAAAAGACATGGTCCTAATTGGTTATTAGCAATAATTATATAATAACAACGTCATGTAGAATGGGCAATAGATAGCTAGAAGCGAAATATTGATTGATTATGAAATTATTGTAGATTATTTGAAGAGACATAAGTTGTCAATGTCAAGTGCAGATTAGATTGCTTAAATCTAAAATTAATCTGCCCGCTATTTTTGCGCACTTTGTTTCTCTACTATCGAGGTGAGTTTATAGCCCTTCTTTCACTTGTTTTATAATTATTTTACAATCTCGAGGGAGAATACATGCTCATTACAACTTGTTTACATACTCATACTCAATTACAACTTGGTTACTTGATTTATATCATACTCTCTTTCTACTTATGGTTTAAGTTATTTAAAACTGTTTATGAATACAGGTTATCTTTTCTTAGACACAAGTATTTCTGGTTATTCATCTCATGTTTACGAGTTGCCTAAGAGCAATTAGACCACTCAATGGCCCAAACTAAGCATGACGGTTAATTACGGATTGTAAGCTTGAATGTTATAAATAGATCTATTTGGGACTAATTATATCTATCCGGTTAGTATCTCTCACTTGCAGGTGTACCGGACAACGGGTAGATATCATGTCATTTCATTGGTTCTTGGCAGACACCGCAGGGCAGAAATACATTTGGCAAATTATATGCTACATAAATTAAGCTTCATGTCAGAGCATTAGCGCAACAGTAGATCAACATTTTATTATATATTGTATTTGTTTATAGTAGTCATACATTTTAGAAATCATTGATGTCTACACTACTTTTAGAACATTACTGTTATTAAACAATTTTCATAATACTGCGTTGAGCATAGACACTATACTCTTTTGAATTCAATATTTACATTTACAAAAATCTATGAACTCACTAACTTTATGTTGACCTTTTTAAGCATGTTTTTCTCAAGTGAACTAGATGCTTGGTTTACTGATGTGCATTGGAGTCTAAATTGACAAGATTTCATTCATGGATTTCTTCTACATTCAAATGATCAAATCTCGTTGTATTGTTTTTAAGATTTTCATTGTGATGCAATTAGATATATACATCAAAAGACATGGTCCTAATTGGTTATTAGCAATAATTATATAATAACAACGTCATGTAGAATGGGCAATAGATAGCTAGAAGCAAAATATTGATTGATTATGAAATTATTGTAGATTATTTGAAGAGACAGTAAGTTGGTCAATGTCAAGTGCAGATTAGATTGGTGAGTGGGTACGTATCTTTGTCATCAACGTTAGGCCCTTGTTCGTTCGTACAATATCAAAGAGGTATATATCCGCCCTTGTTGTGCTTTCTTTCTTATTTATTTTGTTAGGTCAAGCTTCTAACAATGGTCTCGAAATGAAGTAGCGGGAATGATGGTAATAATTGACTTAAAAGATGGAATCAAATAATAAAATATAACTCAATATATAAAAATGGATAAAAAAATACATGGCTGAAAATGAACTTATCGTTGATCCTATTCATTCATACATGTTCATGAACTTATGAAAGTTGAATTATTTCTAATAGTAGCAAATAATGGTCCCACGATATTATTATGTTGGCAAATTACATACCCTCAACATTATTAAAAGCTTATAGTAAACAAGTATTCTGAATAGTTAGTTTATTAGCTCATTTAAAAAGGGTTAAGGTTATATTAATAATTAGATTATAGCTTTGGGCCAAGTAGACAAAAATTTCGTTACTTAAGCATAAATTGTTTGCTAATGCTATTTTAAGATATTAAATAATAATCTTGGAGACTAAAAGACATGACGTCGTTATAAGACGCAACACATTTAAATATATACATCAAAAGACATTGTCCTAATTGGTTATTAGCAATAATTATATAATAACAACGTCATGTAGAATGGGCAATAGATAGCTAGAAGCGAAATATTGATTGATTATGAAATTATTGTAGATTATTTGAAGAGACAGTAAGTTGGTCAATGTCAAGTGCGGATTAGATTGCTTAATCTAAAATTAATTGCCCGGCTATTTGCGCACTTTGTTTCATCTACTATCGAGGTGAGTTTATAGCCCCTCTTTCACTTGTTTTACAATTATTTTACAAATCTCGAGGGAGAATACATGCTCATTACAACTTGTTTACATACTCATACTCAATTACAACTCGGTTACTTGATTTATATCATACTCTCTTTCTACTTATGGATTTAAGTATTTAAAACTGTTTATGAATACAATGGTTATCTTTTCATTGGACACAAGTATTTCTGGTTATCATCTCATGTTTACATGTTGCCTATGTAGCGATTAGACCACTCAATGCCCGAAACTATCATGAATTGTTAATTATGGATTGTAAGCTTGAATGTTATAAATAGATCTATTGGGACTAATTATTCCTATCCGGGTGAGTAGCGCTCACTGTGCCGGTGTACCGGACAATGGGTTTATATCATGTCAATTTCATTTGGTGTCTTGGTCAGACATCGGTAGGGCAGAAATACATTTGGCATATTATATGCTATATAAATTACTTCAGTGACATAGCTTAGCGCAACAGTAGAATACATTTTATATGAATATAGTATTTGTTATAGTAGGCATACATTTTAAAATCTTTTGTCCACACTACATTGTTGAACATTTACGAGTTTATTAAACATAGTTCATTTATACTACGGTGAAGCAGTAGACACTATACTCTTTTGAATTCAATATTTTCATTTACAAAAATCTATGAACTCACCAACTTTATGTTGACGTTTTTAAGTATGTTTTTTTCAGGTGAACTAGATGGCTTGTTTACTATTGCATTGGAGTCTAAATATGACAAGATTATCATTCATGGATTCTTCTACATATCAAAAATGATCAAATCACGTTTGTATTGTTTTTCAATCTTTTCAATTGTGATGCAATTATTGGACAAATGTTATATCAATTTCAAGAAAATCAATGAAATACTTTTTAACGACCCATTTAGAGGTCGTCGCTTTATCTGTGTGTTGTTTGTATGTAAGTAACTCCACCGGACATACTTCCGATGCGACATGATATTGGGGGTGTTACAACATGTCAAGTCAATATCCTCATATCATTATTACAAAGTACATTATTCCTATAATGTACCATTCACAACATTATATCAAAACGGGCTTTAAAACCGTTATCGTATACCTCTAAACCCTAATTCCGTAAAGGGTTAATATCTAAAGCAAATGTACAAGCTATAATAAAGCATATGTACAAGTAATATAACATCTCATTTTAAATATAAACTCTCTCTAAGTCAAAGTACAAGTCCTTAAAAGCTTAATATACAAGTCATTAAGCATGATCTCTAAAATAGCCGTTTTACCTCCGTTTTACCTCTAATTTCTTCACCACCACTTTTGTATAAGCTACTACACTCAATATACAATGTGTAAACCCTAATTATTCTATTCATAAACTTTAATACACATTTTTACACTCAAAACCGAATAAAAAGTCCGAGAAACCCTAAACCCGAGCAAAATACTAAACCATGACTCATTTCTTCATTTTTATCCATTGTAAACCTAAACCAATACTCAAATAAGTTGTAATAACTTAATTTACAATATTCTCAATCATATAAAATCATCATTTCATCATTTTACTTAAACTATATTGGTATATGTTTAATTACACATACCTTTCACCATTAAAATCGGACTTAAAAGACCCAAAACGTACCAAAATTACATTGTATTTATATGTTTTCACTTATTTTGTGCAGGAAACAGATATCCGAGAAAGGGACGAAAAATCAAGTAAAAACAAACAAAACCAAGCACAGAATGGAAAAGCATGGAAAAGCCAAAGTCAAATCAAAGCCAATGTCCAAGAAAGTCAAAATCAAAAGTCAACCTGGAAAAGTCAACGATCAAAACCGGAGCCGACACCGAAGAATACTAAATGGGCCCACCCGAACCCATCTAATGGGCCGGGTCAGCCCATTAGTATGTTATGTGAAGACAACATAAGCCAATTCTGTGAAAAGCCCATAAAAAAATAGGAGGCCATTTCTGCCTTTCCAAACCCCCACCACAAAGGACTGAATTTTAAAACCAAATATAAACCCTCAAGGGTTAATCTACAATCCCCAAAGAAGTACACCAAAAGACTACAAGACTGGCACTATTACATATGAACTTGAGGGCACTCTTCTTGCCTTTACCCAAAACCTTTACACCACAAAGGACCATCCTATGCAATAACTTTTATACAAGGTTAAGGGACCTAACTTAGCCAGTTCCTCAACGTCTCACCTGGTAACAACCATTAACAATTTTTCCCGCCAAAACTTACTCACGCAAGAAGCATGTCTGTCCCTACTGTTCATTGTCCCCTCCCCTTCACTCCACTCCAAAAACCCATCAATAAACCTCACCCCACACCCCCACATGGTCAATGCCACTTTGGCAATCCCAAACAATCTCATTCGTCAAAGGTAAATGACAAAAATGGATGATTGAGATCAATTTGACTTGGGCATCACCCAAAATGGATGGCTATGATGATTTTGACTTCCTCTCACACAAGAAACACAGGCTGCATACCCCTCACACAACTAGCACACAAGGAATGAAGACATAGAGATAGTCGTAGTATAAATACAAGTCTTTGTAAGCCCATTGAGGCATCTAGCTTAAGTAATTTTAACATAGTTCTAGTTTCAGTTGTTTTTAAGTTATTGTCTTTTAAATTCCAGCCTTGTACTCTTTTTAAAAGTTTAATGAAAGTTTGATGAATTTTATGTTTTAAAGCTCTATTTGTTTTTAAGTCTTGTTATTGTTTCAAAAGCTAATATAAGCTCTCCTTTAAGCTCTTTTATAAGCTGCTTTTTCATAAAAATTTAACTTAGAAATATTAAACGGGTAAAAAAAAATATCACAAAAACAATATTCACTCTCAAATACCAAAGCTTGAATTGGATGATAAGCCAAAAAAATGATGGGCTTATGGACACTTACTAGCTTGTCTTTGACAAGCTAGAGCTTGTAGAACTTTGATTTGCCCTGTTTAAGCAAGGGTTTTGTAAGTTTCAGCAATAAAATTTATAGCTATCTACTGTAGTAGTTGCTTATACATTGCTTATTATATGTTATAAAATTGCTTTATATTAATGTGTCTTATTGCTTATTATGCCTGTTTTCAAGTTGTTAAGTCATTAGTGTAAGTTTTCTTTACATACTGTCTTAAAAAAGACTTTAAATACTTAAAATGTTTAGCTTATTTAAAGTGCTTATTGTTGCTTGTTTGTTTCTTATTAATGCTTATTGATCATTTCTCTTTGAAAGATTTAGCTTAAAACAACCTTTTTAGTTTTAAATTTGGATTTTAAAAACTTAAAGGAGTGTTTGGGTTAAGGGGCAAAATGTGTCCAAATGGTTAAAAACTCTTTTGGGTCCATCAATCCAACATAAGTTTTTAGTAAAGCTGTATCATATCCTAAATCAAGCATTTATTTAAAAGTTTTTTGGTTCATTAGTTTGTTTTTAACTTTTTTCTATCAAGTGTTTGAAATTGTGGTTCATAAGTTGTTGTACACAGCTTATTTGGCTAAGCTGACCAAACCAAGCCTTTAAGCTTTGGTTTGGACTTGTTTTTAAGGTGTAAAGTATAGTTGATAGGTTTAGTGTAAGTGTTCATTAGTCTTAAGTATTTCAACTTAGTTTCTGTCCAACATTTCACTAAGTGTTTTAAAACCAAAACAGCCTTTTTAAATTGCTTTTTCTAGCTTATTTGTTTGTTCAAAATAGATTTTGAAAGTTGATAAGTGTTCTATGATGTTCAAGCTTGGACTGTTTTGAGGTTTTAAGACCAAAAGAATCCATTTTAAGGCTTATTTTTAAGCCCAAAAGTCCTTATTTAGGGCTGCAAATGGGTCAGTTTTGACCCATTTTGGATTTAAGCTTATTTAAGCTTGTCTGCTTATCTGCTTAGCTTATTTAGGTTTAGTATAGCTTATTAGTTTAGTTTAAGCTTAATTTAGCTTATTTGGCTGTTTGTAAAGCTTATTTGAGCTTATTAGCATTTTTAGTTAAAATTCTTAAAGTGTTTAAGCCTTTATGTTTTTCTGTCTATTTTAGCTTATCTCAGCTTACTACTTTTGCTTATTTAAGTTCCTAGTGCTTATTTAGTGTAGTTTATAATCTGCTTAGCTTATTTTTCATTTTTTAACAGCTTATTAGTTCTTTAAAAGCCAAATAGTGGCTTGTTCATACATTAGTGTAAAAAAGTGAGCAAACTGTCACTTTATTAAGCCTATTTCTTAGCTTATTTCTAAGTTTATTTTTTTTTGTCTCATTTAAAGTTGTTTATATTCAGCTTTTTCAAAAAGCTGTAAATTTTTTTTAGCAAAAGCGGATAATGGAGGTCCGAGGTGAGCAAATCTCGAACCCAGGACCTCCACACCATCAACCCTCTCACCCCCAAAAAACAAACACTTTCCCCCCCCCCCCCCTTTTTTTTTACCGCTTGTTCTACAATAGCTCATCCGTAGATGATCATTTATTTAATTTAT
The DNA here is from genome assembly GCA_026074375.1 of Tanacetum coccineum. Lineage (NCBI taxonomy): Eukaryota > Viridiplantae > Streptophyta > Magnoliopsida > Asterales > Asteraceae > Tanacetum > Tanacetum coccineum. The sequence continues at coordinate 21,787 of BQNB010042496.1, forward strand.
AAGGGCTGTTTTGCCCTTTGTGTGTGGTTTGGTGGGGTTGGAGGGTGGGGTTGGTGGGTGTGTTTGGGGGGGGGTGGGGGGTGTGTGGGGGGCGGGGGGGTGATAATGGATTTGGGTGGGCTTATTACAGCTTATTGCGATAAGCGCAGTTTGGGGTGTTTTTATTTTTCCTAGGATCTTAACAAGTTAATGCATTTTTCCTAATTTTTTTAGATTTTTTACATTTCGTTTAGTATTTTTTAGATTTAATTCTCATTAAAAACTTAGAAAATTCATAAAAAAATACATAAAAAGTCAAAAAAAATATAAATCTTTTTTCAAATTTTATTTTATCATTTTGCATCTAGGAAAATTATTTTCACTTTCGTAGGGTCATTTTTGCAAAATTTCATCTTTTAAAGAACGGGATTCGACCCCGTTTTTTTTTGTTTTTCCATTTTTGAGCTCGTTTTAGCTCCGATTTTAGTCTAGTCTTTTTTATTCTTCATTATTAGTCACCTAGAGTAGATTAGAAGTAAAAAAATCTTTGTAGGGTTAATTTTTAAGATTTTAGGTTTTAGACCCCTTGTTCGGGATTTATGCTCTCGTTTTTCAGTTTAATTTCATAATTTTTAGGATTTTTCTCAATCGTTTTTGCATAATAGTTGATAAATTCGCTTTCTAAACTCCCAAATCATTAATCTCATTCAAATTCCAATTTTCCGACTGTACCAATTTTCAAGCCCAACATCGTTGGGGATAAACGACCCGGGAATATTCTATACTACTTCTCGGTTTCATTGATTATTTTTAGATTACACTTATTATATAAATTTTATTATATATTATATATATAAAGGTCTAGTTTAAAGACAAATAAATTTTTGGCGCCGCTGCCGGGGAGGCTGTGAGTCGACTATCCGTACTGTTTGAAACTTAGTTTTTGAAGATCCTTCATTCTTGAAGTTATTTGCTGTATAAAAAACCCTAAAAGTACAAAAATATTTTCATTTTCTTTTTATTATAATTATCATTTAAAGAAAAACCAAAAAAAAAACCAAAAAGATAAAAACATTGTCTTTAATTATCAATAAAAAAATCAATCAAGTTGGTAAAAGAACACCAACATATAATACTTTCAACTGAAGTATTATCCATTAATAAGTTCCCGAACCAAAGAATCAAAAACTTACCTTTTGTGTCACTTGCGAGGTACGGTTCACCTTTTAAAAGATAAACAAACTCAAAGAGGGGTATAAGGCGGGTTGTTCCTTGGAACTACGACCCTAAAGGAAAAGTATTTCAATAGGCTTCACGCTTTCCTATTCCTCCGCTCCTTTTGTGCAATATCTTTATCGAAGAGTATACCAGAGAAGCTTGTTGCTATTAGGATTAAGTTGTCTTTATTTCGTTTGTTCCGTTATTAAAAATACATTGTGAAATTACTTTTGATAAACCAAAAAAAAATAGTGTAAATTTTCTTTTTATATTTTAGTGCATGCACACTCGATCTCAATCCCGTAATCTTCACCATCAACAACAACAAGCCCCACCAGCTGTTGTTGGACCATTTAATCTTGAAGAACCAATTGAAAATCCAGCTCCTCCCCTAGGTCCGATGGCTGATAACCGGACTATGGCTCAATTGCTCCAAGCACCCACCGAGGGGTACGAGGATGCAATTGTAATTCCTGAAATCAATGCTAATTTTGAGTTGAAGCATGGTTTGATTCAATCTGTTCAAACCAAACAGTTTTCGACATGATAAAGGGATCCCACATGCGCACATCGTTACTTTTCAATAAGAGTACCTCAACGATGAAATTCCCAGATATCCCAAGCACGTCAATTAAGCTTATGCTTTTTCCATTTTATCTTGAAGGTTTAGCTCGGATTTGGCTAGAAAAAGAACCTCCTCGTTCAATTTTGACGTGGGATGATCTTGTTTCAAAATTCATTAATCAATTCTTTCCTCCTTCAAAAACGACAAATCTTCGAAATGAAATCACGAGATTTCAACAAAGATTTGATGAATCGTTTTACGAGGCTTGGGATCGATTTAATGACCTTCTTCGAGCATGCCCACATCACGGATTTTCTGAATTACATCAGCTAGATACGTTTTACAATGCGTTGAATGCTAATGATCAAGATTCGTTGAATTCTGCTGCGGGTGGAAACTTTTTGGATAAGATGCCTCGTGAATGCTTGAGAATTATCGAGAGTAAATCCAAGGTCGAATCACGACACAAGGCAGTCGTAGCCAAGAGTGAGATCAAATTCATCTACTTCTTAGGAATTTCACCAGGATGTTGCTGCCTTTACAAACCGAAGTTATTCTGAACTTTAGATAACATGAAGAAATACTATGCTTGTCGAAAAGCAAAAAGCCTAAGCTCCAGCACCCGTAAAAGCGATCGAGCAGAGTTGTGTAACTTGTGGAGGTGCTCATTCGTATAAAAATTGTCCAGCCACCAATGGTAATGTTTATCAAGACAACATTCAAGAGTACATTTCACAAGCTGCTGCAGCCAATTTTAATCAAGACAATACAAATTCTAGACGTCCGATGGTTGCATACCAAATCTGACCTCCTGGTTTTCCTCCGATTCAAAATAATCAAAACCGTTTCAATCAGAATCAAGGAAATAATTTCAACCAAAATCGAGGAACCAATTTCAATCAAAACCGTGTGTATCAACCTCCGACTAGTCAACCACCAGTTTACCAAGCTCAACCTTATCAAGCTCCTGCTCAGCAAGTGCAAGGTGTTTCAAAGACCGATTTTGAGAATTATGTCAAGGCTAATGATGCTGTATTGAGAAATATGCAAAATCAGGGCCAAGGTTTACAAAATCAAATAGCCAATTTAACAGACATGCTCTCCAAATTCGTGAATGCCAATACCGCTTCATCTTCGGGTACGGGAACTCTCCCAAGTAACACGGTTACTAACCCGAAGGAGGACTTGAAAGGTATTACCACTCGAAGTGGTGTTGCTTACAAAGGACCCACGATTCCTACTACTTCTCCTAAAGTAGTGGAACGTGAGACCGAGGTCACAAAGGACACGATGCCTCCTACTAATAACGGAAGCACCGAAGACGTCCAACCTCCGGTTGTCCCTGTTGTCCATCATGAATCAATCTCTGAGCCCGTAAATGCTCCAGTTAGTGCTTCGATGCCTAACCAAAAAGCATCAATTCCATTTCCTTCAAGAAGAAATGATGAAAGGCGTCGTGAAAAAGCTAACGACCAAATTGAGAAATTCTACGAAATCTTTAGTGAGAATTGAGTTTCAAAAAGAAATTATCTTTACGGGATGCCTAGATAGTTATGCCAAAATTTGCCTCGACTCAAAAACCTTAATCGAAAACAAAGAAAAGTTGAGAAAATGGCTAGGAACTCGCAATTGAACGAAGAATTAGCTCAGTGGTCATCTAACAAGATTACCAAAAAAACATGGAGACCTGGCCGATTTCTTATTCCATGTGAATTTTCCGGGATTAATACATGCAACGCCTTGGCCGATCTTGGCGCAAGCATTAATCTTATGCCATATTCCGTATGGAAAAATCTCTCTCTTCCCGAACTAACCCCGACTTGCATGACACTAGAACTAGCGGACCGTTCGATCTCTGAACCGATCGGTATCGCCGAAGACGTCTATGTAACGGTGGGAAAGTTCCAATTTCCAGCAGATTTCGTGGTCGTAGATTTTGAGCCAGACCCCCGAGTACCTTTAATTCTCGGGAGGAGTTTCTTAAAGACCAGTCGTGCATTGATAGATGTATACGAAGGTGAAATAACCCTTCGTGTTGGCAGAGAGGCCATCACATTTAATCTGGACCAAACTTTGAGATACACGGCTAATTACAATCATATGACGGCAAACCGAATTGACGTCATTGATATGGCTTGTGAAGAATACTCTCAAGAAGTTCTTGGTTTCTCAAACGTGATCTCGAGTGGCAATCCCACTCCTTACTATGATCCAATCGTTTCTACTTCATCTCCGACTTTAACTCCATTCGGGGACAGTGATTTTCTCCTTTTCGAAGAAGCCGACTCTTTTCTTGCTATAGAGGATGATCCAACTTCACCGGAAGTTGATCCTACATATTATGACCCTGATGGGGACATACTTCTCCTCGAAGCAATTCTTAATAGTGATCCATCACCACCACCTCCCAATCAAGGAACTTATTTTCCGGAAACTCGAAAAGATCTTAAAATCTGTGAAGCAAACTCTTCAGTCAATGAGCCCCCTGAGGTTGAGCTCAAGGACTTGCCACCTCATTTAGAATATGCATTTTTGGAGGGTGACGACAAGTTGCCCGTCATAATTGCAAAAGACTTGAAGAATGAGGAAAAGGCAGCTCTAATCGAGGTTCTTAAGTCCCACAAGCGAGCAATCGCTTGGAAACTTTCTGATATCAAGGGTATCAACCCAGAGTTTTGTACCCACAAAATTCTCATGGAAGAGGACTACGAACCGACGGTTCAGCATCAAAGGCGGGTAAATCCAAAAATCCACGACGTTATCAAGAAAGAAGTTGAAAAGCTTCTTGACGCCGGATTGATTTATCCGATCTCTGACAGTCCATGGGTAAGCCCGGTGCATTGTGTACCGAAGAAAGGTAGCAATGACCCGTGCTTAAAAAATTGATGAAAATGATTTAATACCGACTTTGATTGTCACAGGGTGGGAGAGTATGCATTTGACTATAGAAAGTTGATGAATGCAACCCGAAAGGACCATTTTCCACTTCCCTTCATGGATCAAATGCTCGAAAGACTCGCGGGAAATCAATACTATTGTTTCCTCGATGGCTTCTCGGGTTATTTTCAGATTCCCATAGACCCGAAGGACCAAGAAAAGACAACATTTACTTGCCCATACAGAACGTTTGCCTATCGCCGCATGCCTTTTGGGCTATGCAATGCACCTGCACGTTTCAACGATGTAAGCTTGCAACTTCCAAGACATGATTGAAAAAAACGAATGATCAGTAATATTAATGGATGACTTTTTAGTCTTCGGGGATTCTTTCTCTACATGCCTACACATTTGGACAAACTGTATAAACGAGTGTGAATACACCACATTTGGTCCCTAAACAGGGAGAAAGAGCCATTTTAACTGGTGAAATAATGCCAATTTTCTTGGACACAAAATCTCTACGTCAGGAATTGAGGTCGACCAAGATTAAAAATGACGTATCCGCCCAAGCTCCCTCACCCGAACTACTGTGAAAGTTGTGTCCGAAGTTATTCTTGTGGTACAAGCTGTTTTAACCGCTGTATCATACAAACTTTTCAAATAGCCCTCCCAAAGACTCTCCAGCTTGAAAAAAGAGACTCCATTTTTCTTCTCAAAAGAGTGTATCGAATCCTTTAATACACTTAAAAGAAAATTGTCCGAGGCTCCAATTTTGATTGCTCTCGACTGGGACTTGCCCTTCGAACTCATGTGTGATGCAAGTGACTTTGCAATTAGGGCAGTCCTAGGGCAGCGAAAAAACAAGCATTTTCAACCAATTCACTATGCCAGCAAAACCATGACCGACCAGCATCAACACATTACACTACGACTGAAAAAGAATTGCTTCCGTAGTGCTAACCTTTTGAGAAATTCCAATCATGATCTCTTTTTGTCCAAGAAGCCATAGTGTAATTGACCATATCTGCTATAAAGTAATCTCTCACAAAAGGATGCTAGCCAAGACTTATGCGGTGATCCTTTTGTCTCTAAGAATTTGATGTTATCATCCAGACAAAAAAGGAGCAAGAATCTGGCCGCGCGATCATCTTTCCAGACTTTAGAACCCTCATCAAGAAAAATTTTTTAAACTCGTGAACAAGGAAATCACGAAATTTTCAACCCTCCAACGCTTTGGATCGTTGCTCTTTGATGTTGATAGTACCACCATGGTTTCAGATTCGCAAACTACCATGCGGGGAATTTCATTGTCAAGGGAATGTCATCCCAGCAGAAAAACAAGTTTTTCAAAGATGACAAAACATATACATCTGGATGACCCATTCTATGTTCAAAATCTTGCGGATCAAGTGCTCTGGCGGTGGTTTGCACTACAAAGAAGCTCACGACATACTCCGAATCTTGCCACAATAGACCCACTGGGGGAAACATCCACGTGCAAATCTCACGACCAAAAAGGTCTTTGATGCAGGATTCTTTTGGCCTAACAATTTATAAAAGATGCACATGAGTGATGGTTAGAAAATTGCGACTCGTGCCAACGACAAGGAAAAATTTTCACAAAGGGATGAGATGCCTCAAAATTCCATCCAAGTTTGTGAAATCTTTGACGTTTGGGGCATAGACTTCATGGGACCGTTCCCATCATCAAAAGGAAACAAATACATACTTGTGGCTGTCGATTACCTGTCAAATGTGTTTACAGGCAAAGCGATACCTTACAAAACGACGCCCGAGTAGTTTGCAAATTTCTTAAATCTCTCTTTGCCAGATTCGGTGCCCCTCGTGCCATCATCAGTGATCGTGGAACACATTTTTGCAATGACCAGTTTGCAAAGGTCATGCTTAAATATGGAGTCACTCATCGTCTCTGCACCGCGTATCACCCACATATAAGTGGGCATGTTGAGGTATCGAATCGTGGTTTAAAAAGAATTCTTAAAAGGACAGTGGGCAAAAATTGTGCCTCTTGGTCGGACAAACTGGATGACGCTCTTCCTGGGCCCTTCCGTACAACGTAACATAACACCCATCGGGGTGCACTCCGTACAAGCTGTAAATGGAAGGGCATGCCCACTGCGCGTTTGAGTTGGAGCCCAAAGCTTACTGGGCCTTAAACATGCAAACTTTGATCTCAAACGCGAGTCGACCAACGCAAAATAGCAACTCAATATTAAGTGAACTGCGTGAACAAGCCTATGAAATTGTTTGATTTACAAAGAAAAACTAAGAGGATTCAATGACCAAAGATCAAAAACCCGTGTATTCAATGTAAGGATGATCAATCCTCCGTCTTTAACTCAAGATTGAAAATTTTCACCGGATGGTCTCGAAATGAAGTCGCGGAGATGATGGTTATTATTGACGTTAAAGATGGGAAGTCAAAATAATAAATATAAATCAATATTATACAAATGAATATAAAAATACATGGCTGAAAAATGAACTTTCGTTGTCTATTCATTCATACATGTTATGAACTTATGAAAGTGAATTAGTTTCTAATAGTTGCAATAATGGTCCCTCGATATTAATTAGTTGGCAACTTAATACCCTCAACATTATTAAATGCTTATATGTAACAAGTATTCTGAATAGTTAGTTTATTAGCTCATTTAAAAAGGGTTAAGGTTATATTAATAATTAGATTATAGCTTTGGGCCAAGTAGACAAAAGTTTCGTTACTTAAGCATAAATTGTTTGCTAATGCTATTTTAAGATATTAAATAATAATCTTGGAGTCTAAAAGACATGATGTCGTTATAAGACGCAACACACGTAAATATATACATTAAAAGACATTGTCCTAATTGGTTATTAGCAATAATTATATAATAACAACGTCATGTAGAATGGGCAATAGATAGCTAGAAGCGAAATATTGATTGATTATGAAATTATTGTAGATTATTTGAAGAGACAGTAAGTTGGTCAATGTCAAGTGCGGATTAGATTGCTTAATCTAAAATTAATTCCCCGGCTATTTGCGCACTTTGTTTCATCTACTATCGAGGTGAGTTTATAGCCCCTCTTTCACTTGTTTTACAATTATTTTACAAATCTCGGGGGAGAATACATGCTCATTACAACTTGTTTACATACCCATACTCAATTACAACTCGGTTACTTGATTTATATCATACTCACTTTCTACTTATGGATTTAAGTATTTAAAACTGTTTATGAATACAATGGTTATCTTTTCATTAGACACAAGTATTTCTGGTTATCATCTCATGTTTACGTGTTGCCTAAGTAGCGATTAGACCACTCAATGCCCGAAACTATCATGAACTGTTAATTACGGATTGTAAGCGTGAATGTTATAAATAGATCTATTGGGACTAATTATCCCTATCCGGGTGAGTAACGCTCACTGTGCCGGTGTATCAGACAACGGGTATATATCATGTCAATTTCATTTGGTGTCTTGGTTAGACACCGGTAGGGCAGAAATACATTTGGCATATTATATGCTACATAAATTAGCTTCAGTGTCATGAGCTTAGCGTAACAGTAGATACATTTTATATGATACTGTATTTGTTATAGTAGTCATACATTTTAGAAATCTTGTGGTCCACACTACTTTGTTGAACATTACTGGTTATTAAACATTTTTCATTATACTACGGTGAAGCAGTAGACACTATACTCTTTTGAATTCAATATTTTCATTTACAAAAATCTATGAACTCACCAACTTTATGTTGACGTTTTTAAGTATGTTTTTTTCAGGTGAACTAGATGCTTGGTTTACTGATGTGCATTGGAGTCTAAATTGACAAGATTTCATTCATGGATTTCTTCTACATTCAAATGATCAAATCTCGTTGTATTGTTTTCAATCTTTTCATTGTGATGCAATTATGGGACAAATGTTATATCAATTTCAAGAAAATCAATGAGATTACTTTTTAAACGACACATTTAGAGGTCGTTCTCTTGTATCTTGTGTTGTTGTATTGTGAAGTAACTCCACCGGACATACTTCCGATGCGACATGATTTTGGGGGTGTTACAACATGTCAAGTCAATATCCTCATATCATTATTACAAAGTACATTATTCCTATAATGTACCATTCACAACATTATATCAAAACGGGCTTTAAAACCGTTATCGTATACCTCTAAACCCTAATTCCGTAAAGGGTTAATATCTAAAGCAAATGTACAACTCAAAACCCTAATACAAAAGTCAGAAACCCTAACCCGAGCAAAATACTAAACCATGACCCGTTTCTTCATTTTTATCCATTGTAAACCTAAACCAATACTCAAATAAGCTGTAATAACTTAATTTACAACATTCTCAATCATATAAAATCATCATTTCATCATTTTACTTCAACTATATTGGTATGTGTTTAATTACACATACCTTTCACCATTAAAATCGGACTTAAATGACCCAAAACGTACCAAAAATACATTGTATTTGTATGTTTTCACTTATTTTGTGCAGGAAACGGATATCCGAGAAAGGGACGAAAAATCAAGTAAAAACAAACAAAACCAAGCACAGAATGGAAAAGCATGGAAAAGCCAAAGTCAAATCAAAGCCAATGTCCAAGAAAGTCAAAATCAAAAGTCAACCCGGAAAAGTCAACGATCAAAACCGGAGCCGACACCGAAGAATACTAAATGGGCCCACCCGAACCCATCTAATGGGCCGGGTCAGCCCATTAGTATATTATGTGAAGACAACATAAGCCCAAGTCTTGTTAAAGCCCATATAAAATGGGAGGGCCATTTCTGCCTTTTCCCAAACCCACACCACAAAGGACTGAATTTGTAAAACCATATATAACCCTCAAGGGGTTATTCTGCCAACTCCCCAAAGATGTACACCACAAGGACTACAACTGCAATATTACATATAACTTTGAGGGACTCTTCTTGCCATTTCCAAAACCTTTATCACCACAAGGACCATCTATGCAATAACTTTATACAAGTTAAGGGACCTAACTTGCCAAGTCCTCAAACTCTCACCTGGTAACAACCATTAACGATTTTTCCCGCCAAAACTCACTCACGCAAGAAGCATGTCTGTCCCTACTGTTCATTGTCCCCTCCCCTTCACTCCACTCCAAAAACCCATCAATAAACCTCACCCCACACCCCCACATGGTCAATGCCACTTTGGCAATCCCAAACAATCTCATTCGTCAATAGTAAATGACAAAAATGGACGATTGAGATCAATTTGACTTGGGCATCACCCAAAATAGATGGCTATGATGATTTTGACTTCCTCTCACACAAGAAACACAGGCTGTACACCCCTCACATAACTAGCATACAAGGAATGAAGACATAGAGATAGTCGTAGTATAAATACAAGTCATTGTAAGCCCATTGAGGCATAGAGCTTAAGTAATTTTAACATAGTTCTAGTTTTAGTTGTTTTTAAGTTATTGTCTTTTAAATTCCAGCCTTGTACTCATTTTAAAAGTTTAATGAAAGTTTGATGAATTTTATGTTTTAAAGCTCTATTTGTTTTGAAGTCTTGTTTTTGTTTCAAAAACTAATATAAGCTCTCCTTTAAGCTGCTTTTTCATAAAAATTTAACTTAGAAATATTAAACTGGTAAAAAAAATATCACAAAAATAATATTCACTCTCAAATACCAAAGCTTGAATTGGATGATAAGCCAAAAAAAGGATGGGCTTATGGACACTTACTAGCTTGTCTTTGACAAGCTAGAGCTTGTAGAACTTTGATTTGCCCTGTTTAAGCAAGGGTTTTGTAAGTTTCTCATTTTAAATTTTTAGCTTATCTACTGTAGCAGTGCTTATTCTTTGCTTATTTATGTTTATTATTGCTTATTTATGTTTCTTATTGCTTATTATGCCTGTTTTCAAGTTGTTAAGTCATTAGTGTAAGTTTTCTTTACATACTGTCTTAAAAAAGACTTTAAATACTTGAAATGTTTAGCTTATTTAAAGTGCTTATTGTTGCTTGTTTGTTTCTTATTAATGCTTATTGATCATTTCTCTTTGAAAAAGTTAGCTTAAAACAGCCTTCTTAGCTTTAAAATTTGATTTTGAAAATTTAAAGGGGTGTTTGGGTTAAGGGGCAAAATGGGTCAAAAATGGTTAAAAACTCTTTTGGGTCATTAAGCCAACTTTGTTAAGCTGTATCTTAGCCTAATTAAGCTATTTTTAAAAGTTTTTTGGTTCATTAGTTTGTTTTTAAGTTTTTTCTATCAAGTGTTTGAAACTGTGGTTCATAAGCTGTTGTACACAGCTTATTTGGCTAAGCTGTCCAAACCAAGCCTTTAAGCTTTGGTTTGGACTTGTTTTTAAGGTGTAAGTATAGTTGATAGGTTTAGTGTAAGTGTTCATTAGTCTTAAGTATTTCAACTTAGTTTATGTCCAACATTTCACTAAGTGTTTTAAAACCAAAACAGCCTTTTTAAATTGCTTTTTTCTAGCTTATTTGTTTGTTCAAAATAGATTTTGAAAGTTGATAAGTGTTCTATGATGTTCAAGCTTGGACTGTTTTGAGGTTTTAAGACCAAAAGAATCCATTTTAAGGCTTATTTTTAAGCCCAAAAGTCCTTATTTAGGGCTGCAAATGGGTCAGTTTTGACCCATTTTGGATTTAAGCTTATTTAAGCTTGTCTGCTTAGCTTATTTAGGTTTAGTATAGCTTATTAGTTTAGTTTAAGCTTAATTTAGCTTATTTGGCTGTTTGTAAAGCTTATTTGAGCTTATTAGCATTTTTAGTTAAAATTCTTAAAGTGTTTAAGCCTCTATGTTTCTCTGTCTATTTTAGCTTATCTCAGCTTACTACTTTTGCTTATTTAAGTTCCTAGTGCTTATTTAGTGTAGTTTATAATATGCTTAGCTTATTTTTCATTTTTTAACAACTTATTAGTTCTTTAAAAGCCAAATAGTGGCTTGTTCATACATTAGTGTAAAAAAGTGAGCAAACTGTCACTTTATTCAGCCTCTTTCTTAGCTTATTTCTAAGTTTAATTTTTTTTTTGTCTTTTTTAAAGTTGTTTATATTCAGCTTTTTCAAAAAGATGTAAATTTTTTTTAGCAAAAGCGGATAATGGAGGTCCGAGGTGAGCAAATCTCGAACCCAGGACCTCAACACCATCAACCCTCTCACCCCCAAACACTCTACCGCTGTGCTACAATAGCTCATCCGGTAGAGTGTTTATTTATTTAATTTATAAGGGCTGTTTTGCCCTTTTGCTTATCAGCCCCTTTTGGGCTTATTACAGCTTATTGCGATAAGCTGTTGGGGTATTTTTATTTTTCCTAGGATCTTAACAAGTTAATGCATTTTTCCTAATTTTTTTAGATTTTTTACATTTCGTTTAGTATTTTTTAGATTTAATTTTCATTAAAAACTTAGAAAATTCATAAAAAAATACATAAAAAGTCAAAAAAAATATAAATCTTTTTTCAAATTTTATTTTATCATTTTGCATCTAGGAAAATTATTTTCACTTTCGTAGGGTCATTTTTGCAAAATTTCATCTTTTAAAGAACGGGATTCGACCCCGTTTTTTTGTTTTTCCATTTTTGAGCTCGTTTTAGCTCCGATTTTAGTCTAGTCTTTTTTATTCTTCATTATTAGTCACCTAGAGTAGATTAGAAGTAAAAAAAATCTTTGTAGGGTTAATTTTTAAGATTTTAGGTTTTTGACCCCTTGTTCGGGGCTCTTACTCTCGTTTTTTAGTTTTATTTCATAAGTTTTAGGTTTTTCTTAATCATTTTTGCATATAAGTAGATAATTTAGCTTTCTAATCCCCTTAATCATTAACATCATTCAATTTCCAACTTTCCGATTGTACCGATTCTCAAGTCCAGCCTCGTCGAGGATAAACGACCTGGGAATACCATACTCCTCGGATTTTATTGATTGTCTTTCTTTTAAACTTTTCAAGGGCAACTTGAATTGTTTTTGGGTTATATAAGTAGTAGTATATTTATAATATATTAATTATTTATTTACCTAAAGAAAAAGATGTTGTCAATTTTTGGCGCCGTTGCTGGGGAGGCTGTGAGTCGATTATCCGTACTGTTCAAAACTTAGTTTTTGAAGATCCTTCATTCTTGAAGTTACTTGCTTTATAAAAAACCCTAAAAGTACAAAAATATTTTCATTTTCTTTTTAGTATAATTATCATTTAAAAAAAACCAAAAAGATAAAAACATTGTCTTTAATTATCAATAAAAATCACAAGTTGGTAAAAGAACACCAACATATAATACTTTCAACTGAAGTATTATCCATTAATAAGTTCCCGAACCAAAGAATCAAAAACTTACCTTTTGTGTCACTTGCGAGGTACGGTTCACCTTTTAAAAGATAAACAAACTCAAAGAGGGGTATAAGGCGGGTTGTTCCTTGGAACTACGACCCTAAAGGAAAAAGGTTTTTAATATTCCTCCGCTCCTTTGTGCGTTTTTCTTTTCGAAGAGTTACCGAGAAGCTTGTTGATTATTAGGATTAAGTTGTCTTATTTCGTTGTCCGTTATTAAAATAAATTGTGAATTCATTTTTGATAAACCAAAAAGAACAAAAAAATTAGTGTAAATTTTCTTTTTATATTTTAGTGCATGCGCACTCGTTCTCAATCTCGTAATCTTAACCGTCAACAACAACAGGCCCCACCAGCTGTTGTTGAACCATTTAATCTTGAAGAACCAATTGAAAATCCAGCTCCTCCCGTAGTTACGATGGACGATAATCGTACTATGGCTCAATTGCTCGAAGCACCCACCGAGGGTTACGAGGATGCCATCGTTGTGCCCGAAATCACCGCAGACAACTTTGAGCTTAAGCACGGTTTGCTTACCCTCGTTCAAAACAAGCAATTCTTTGGACATGACAAAGAAGACCCTCATGCTCACATCCGATATTTCAACAAGATCACTTCTACGATGAAGTTCCCGAACGTCCCGAGTACGTCGGTAAAGCTTATGCTTTTCCCATTTTCCCTCGAGGGGGCAGCCCGGATTTGGCTTGAGAAAGAACCCCCTCGATCGATTCTAACATGGGATGATCTTGTTTCGAAATTCATCAACAAATTTTTCCCTCCTTCCAAAACAACAAATCTTCGAAATGAAATCACGAGATTTCAACAAAGATTTGATGAGACGTTTTATTAAGCATGGGATAGATTTAACGATCTTCTTCGGGCATGTCCACATCATGGATTTTCATAAATGCATCAACTTGATACATTCTATAATGCCTTGAACTCTAACGATCAAGACTCGTTAAATTTCGTCGCGGGTGGTGGTTGCGTGTATAAGCACTAGTCAAATTTATATAAGTATAGTATAAATCTCATGACAATTCTTCCCAATTACTTCTCAAACAAGAGAAATAAAAAGGTAAAATCTCACTTAAGAAAACACAATACGTATATTTTTAACCGGGAAGTATTTTTCTCCTCGGGTCATATCCCAACGAAATCGTGAATTGAGATTTGGGAATAATTCAGATTCGAGTCAAGAATGAATAAAGGATTTTGAATTTTTAAATTACACTACGAATATAATAGCACAAACTAAAAAAAATTAACAAGCACGAAATTTTAATTCACGAAAATTAAAAACGTAAGCTAAAACTGAAATTTAAAATCTAAGGCACTACTTTTAACAAATTTTATACCTAAAAATCACAAATTTAAAAAGAAAATTTTAGGAAAAAGAATTAGAATTTTTTAACTATTTTTGAATTTTTTATGAATTTTTAAAGAAAAATGAATTATCTAAAATAAACTTTTTCTAAAAATTAACACTAAAATTCAATTTTTATTTT